>JAMWET010001600.1:80000-105000 GCA_024036415.1 Prochilodus magdalenae
GATTTAGGATTGATTATATTAGATTTAGGGTTGGATTATTTAGATTTAGGGTTGGATTATTTAGATTTAGGGTTGATTAGATTAGATTTAGGGTTGGATTATTTAGATTTAGGGTTGGATTATTTAGATTTAGGGTTGATTAGATTAGATTTAGGGTTGGATTAGCGTTTTAGGTTGTTGGATTTTAGGGTTTGGGATTATTTAGATTTAGATTTTTGGTTGGATTATTTAGATTTAGGGTTGATTAGATTAGATTTAGTGTTGGATTATTTAGATTTAGGGTTGGATTATTTAGATTTAGGGTTGATTAGATTAGATTTAGGGTTGGATTATTTAGATTTAGGGTTAATTAGATTAGATTTAGGGTTGGATTATTTAGATTTAGGGTTGGATTATTTAGATTTAGGGTTGATTAGATTAGATTTAGGGTTGGATTGTTTAGATTTAGGGTTGATTAGATTAGATTTAGGGTTGGATTATTTAGATTTAGGGCCTGATTAGATTAGATTTAGGGCTGGATTGTTTAGATTTAGGGCCTGATTAGATTAGATTTAGGGTTGGATTGTTTAGATTTAGGGTTGATTAGATTAGATTTAGGGTTGGATTATTTAGATTTAGGGTTAATTAGATTAGATTTAGGGTTGGATTATTTAGATTTAGGGTTGATTAGATTAGATTTAGGGTTGGATTATTTAGATTTAGGTTGGATTATTTAGATTTAGGGTCGATTAGATTAGATTTAGGGTTGGATTATTTAGATTTAGGGTTGGATTATTTAGATTTAGGGTTGATTAGATTAGATTTAGGGTTGGATTATTTAGATTTAGGGTTGATTAGATTAGATTTAGGGTTGGATTATTTAGATTTAGGGTTAATTAGATTAGATTTAGGGTTGGAATATTTAGATTTAGGGTTGGATTATTTAGATTTAGGGTTGATTAGATTAGATTTAGGGTTGGATTGTTTAGATTTAGGGTTGATTAGATTAGATTTAGGGTTGGATTATTTAGATTTAGGGCCTGATTGGATTAGATTTAGGGCTGGATTGTTTAGATTTAGGGCTGGATTGTTTAGATTTAGGGTTGGATTGTTTAGATTTAGGGCCTGATTAGATTAGATTTAGGGCTGGATTGTTTAGATTTAGGGTTGGATTGTTTAGATTTAGGGCTGGATTGTTTAGATTTAGGGTTGGATTGTTTAGATTTAGGGTTGATTAGATTAAAATATTTCCTTTTTGCCAACTGATTACACACTAACACACATTAGAGACGTTAGTAGTAAAAAGCGTTACACAAAAACATTTTGATCGATTGGTTGATTAAATTCAGACTCAGCACTTAACCCATCCATCCAGTGAAATACAACCACATCAGTGAACACACACAAGGGACAGTGTGCACACATGCCCAGAGCGGTGAGCAGCCCTATCCATAGCACCAGGAGAGCAGGTGGGGGATAGATGTCCTTCAGCTCAGGGAATCGAGCCAGTGAGCTTTTGGATACAAGGCTGGTTCTCTAACCTGAACCCGCGACTGCCCCAAGAAACATGTGACCCTGACGTGTTGAGTATCTTCAGTACCCACAGCGTGAACCGCGACGTCTACATATACAATATCTACACCATCACCAGAGCAGAGCTGGTGCTCTTCTCCAGACCTCGCTACTGAACGAGTCAGACCTACTGACAGTCAGACCTCACTACTGAACGAGTCAGACCTACTGACAGTCAGACCTCGCTACTGAACGAGTCAGACCTACTGACAGTCAGACCTCGCTACTGAACGAGTCAGACCTACTGACAGTCAGACCTCACTACTAAACTGGTCAGACCTACTGACAGCCAGACCTCACTACTCAATGAGTCAGACCTACTGACAGTCAGACCTCACTACTGAACGAGTCAGACCTACTGAGAGTCAGACCTCGCTACTGAACGAGTCAGACCTACTGAGAGTCAGACCTCACTACTAAACTGGTGAGACCTACTGAGCGTCAGACCTCGCTACTGAATGAGTCAGACCTACTGAGAGTCAGACCTCGCTACTGAACGAGTCAGACCTACTGAGAGTCAGACCTCACTACTAAACTGGTCAGACCTACTGAGCGTCAGACCTCGCTACTGAACGAGTCAGGCCTACTGAGAGTCAGACCTCGCTACTAAACTGGTCAGACCTACTGAGCGTCAGACCTCGCTACTGAACGAGTCAGGCCTACTGAGAGTCAGACCTCGCTACTGAACGAGTCAGGCCTACTGAGAGGCAGACCTCACTACTAAACTGGTCAGACCTACTGAGCGTCAGACCTCACTACTGAACGAGTCAGGCCTACTGACAGTCAGACCTCGCTACTGAACGAGTCAGGCCTACTGACAGTCAGACCTCGCTACTGAACGAGTCAGACCTACTGACAGTCAGACCTCACTACTAAACTGGTCAGACCTACTGACAGTCAGACCTCACTACTCAATGAGTCAGACCTACTGAGAGTCAGACCTCGCTACTGAACGAGTCAGACCTACTGAGAGTCAGACCTCACTACTAAACTGGTGAGACCTACTGAGCGTCAGACCTCGCTACTGAATGAGTCAGACCTACTGAGAGTCAGACCTCGCTACTGAACGAGTCAGACCTACTGAGAGTCAGACCTCACTACTAAACTGGTCAGACCTACTGAGTGTCAGACCTCGCTACTGAACGAGTCAGGCCTACTGAGAGTCAGACCTCGCTACTGAACGAGTCAGGCCTAATGAGAGTCAGACCTCACTACTAAACTGGTCAGACCTACTGACAGTCAGACCTCACTACTGAATGAGTCAGACCTACTGAGAGTCAGACCTCACTACTAAACTGGTCAGACCTACTGACAGTCAGACCTCACTACTAAACTGGTCAGACCTACTGACAGTCAGACCTCGCTACTGAACGAGTCAGACCTACTGAGAGTCAGACCTCACTACTAAACTGGTCAGACCTACTGAGAGTCAGACCTCGCTACTGAACGAGTCAGACCTACTGAGAGTCAGACCTCACTACTAAACTGGTCAGACCTACTGAGCGTCAGACCTCACTACTAAACTGGTCAGACCTACTGAGCGTCAGACCTCGCTACTGAACGAGTCAGGCCTACTGAGAGTCAGACCTCGCTACTAAACTGGTCAGACCTACTGAGCGTCAGACCTCGCTACTGAACGAGTCAGGCCTACTGAGAGTCAGACCTCGCTACTGAACGAGTCTAGATTTAGATTTAGATTTAGGGCTGGATTGTTTAGATTTAGGGTTGGATTGTTTAGATTTAGGGCCTGATTAGATTAGATTTAGGGCTGGATTGTTTAGATTTAGGGCCTGATTAGATTAGATTTAGGGCTGGATTGTTTAGATTTAGGGTTGGATTGTTTAGATTTAGGGCTGGATTGTTTAGATTTAGGGCTGGATTGTTTAGATTTAGGGCTGGATTGTTTAGATTTAGGGTTGGATTGTTTAGATTTAGGGTTGGATTGTTTAGATTTAGGGCCTGATTAGATTAGATTTAGGGCTGGATTGTTTAGATTTAGGGTTGGATTGTTTAGATTTAGGGTTGGATTGTTTAGATTTAGGGCTGGATTGTTTAGATTTAGGGCTGGATTGTTTAGATTTAGGGTTGGATTGTTTAGATTTAGGGCTGGATTGTTTAGATTTAGGGTTGGATTGTTTAGATTTAGGGCTGGATTGTTTAGATTTAGGGTTGGATTGTTTAGATTTAGAGTTGATTAGATTAAAATATTTCCTTTTTGCCAACTGATTACACACATTAGAGACGTTAGTAGTAAAAAGCGTTACACAAAAACATTTTGATCGATTGGTTGATTAAATTCAGACTCAGCACTTAACCCATCTGACAGTCAGACCTCACTACTGAATGAGTCAGACCTACTGACAGTCAGACCTCGCTACTGAACGAGTCAGACCTACTGAGAGTCAGACCTCACTACTAAACTGGTGAGACCTACTGAGCGTCAGACCTCGCTACTGAATGAGTCAGACCTACTGAGAGTCAGACCTCGCTACTGAACGAGTCAGACCTACTGAGAGTCAGACCTCACTACTAAACTGGTCAGACCTACTGACAGTCAGACCTCGCTACTGAACGAGTCAGGCCTACTGAGAGTCAGACCTCGCTACTAAACTGGTCAGACCTACTGAGCGTCAGACCTCGCTACTGAACGAGTCAGGCCTACTGAGAGTCAGACCTCGCTACTGAACGAGTCAGGCCTACTGAGAGGCAGACCTCACTACTAAACTGGTCAGACCTACTGAGCGTCAGACCTCGCTACTGAACGAGTCTAGATTTAGATTTAGGTTTAGGGCTGGATTGTTTAGATTTAGGGTTGGATTGTTTAGATTTAGGGCCTGATTAGATTAGATTTAGGGCTGGATTGTTTAGATTTAGGGCCTGATTAGATTAGATTTAGGGCTGGATTGTTTAGATTTAGGGCTGGATTGTTTAGATTTAGGGTTGGATTGTTTAGATTTAGGGCTGGATTGTTTAGATTTAGGGTTGGATTGTTTAGATTTAGGGCTGGATTGTTTAGATTTAGGGTTGGATTGTTTAGATTTAGGGTTGATTAGATTAAAATATTTCCTTTTTGCCAACTGATTACACACTAACACACATTAGAGACGTTAGTAGTAAAAAGCGTTACACAAAAACATTTTGATCGATTGGTTGATTAAATTCAGACTCAGCACTTAACCCATCCATCCAGTGAAATACAACCACATCAGTGAACACACACAAGGGACAGTGTGCACACATGCCCAGAGCGGTGAGCAGCCCTATCCATAGCACCAGGAGAGCAGGTGGGGGATAGATGTCCTTCAGCTCAGGGAATCGAGCCAGTGAGCTTTTGGATACAAGGCTGGTTCTCTAACCTGAACCCGCGACTGCCCCAAGAAACATGTGACCCCGACGTGTTGAGTATCTTCAGTACCCACAGCGTGAACCGCGACGTCTACATATACAATATCTACACCATCACCAGAGCAGAGCTGGAGCGCTTCTCCAGACCTCGCTACTGAACGAGTCAGACCTACTGACAGTCAGACCTCACTACTGAACAAGTCAGACCTACTGACAGTCAGACCTCGCTACTGAACGAGTCAGACCTACTGACAGTCAGACCTCGCTACTGAACGAGTCAGACCTACTGACAGTCAGACCTCACTACTAAACTGGTCAGGCCTACTGAGAGTCAGACCTCGCTACTGAACGAGTCAGACCTACTGACAGTCAGACCTCACTACTGAACGAGTCAGACCTACTGACAGTCAGACCTCGCTACTGAACGAGTCAGACCTACTGACAGTCAGACCTCACTACTAAACTGGTCAGACCTACTGAGCGTCAGACCTCACTACTCAATGAGTCAGACCTACTGAGAGTCAGACCTCGCTACTGAACGAGTCAGACCTACTGACAGTCAGACCTCACTACTAAACTGGTCAGACCTACTGAGCGTCAGACCTCACTACTCAATGAGTCAGACCTACTGAGAGTCAGACCTCGCTACTGAACGAGTCAGACCTACTGAGAGTCAGACCTCACTACTAAACTGGTGAGACCTACTGAGCGTCAGACCTCGCTACTGAATGAGTCAGACCTACTGAGAGTCAGACCTCGCTACTGAACGAGTCAGACCTACTGAGAGTCAGACCTCACTACTAAACTGGTCAGACCTACTGAGCGTCAGACCTCGCTACTGAACGAGTCAGGCCTACTGAGAGTCAGACCTCGCTACTGAACGAGTCAGGCCTACTGAGAGGCAGACCTCACTACTAAACTGGTCAGACCTAATGAGCGTCAGACCTCGCTACTGAACGAGTCAGGCCTACTGAGAGTCAGACCTCGCTACTGAACGAGTCAGGCCTACTGAGAGGCAGACCTCGCTACTAAACGAGTCAGACCTACTGAGAGTCAGACCTCGCTCTTGAACGAGTCAGGCCTACTGAGAGGCAGACCTCACCACTGAATGATTCATGGTTCAGTAGTGAGGAAACCCACTGTGGTGAGAGGGAGAAGCTACCTGGGATTTTTACTCCCTCTGAACTCCGGAGATGATGATGCTTTGAGAGGTCCAGAGCTCTGGAGATGACGCGTAGGACTCGCTCCTGATTTATCTGACCTTATTCGGTGCAGCAGCACATGAAGATGATAGTCGTAACTGGATCAGAAGTTTCAGCCTAATGAGCGACTGCTGTTACTATCAATTAGCTTCCAGACAGAACCGCAGATTAGAGACGCTGAGGTCCGAGAAGACTGTGTTCCTCTGGGCTGTATTCAGACATGGAGGATCACGACTGAGGTACGGTTTAATGAAGGGACGTCTGAAGTTGGATTCTGAACTTGTAGCTTTTCTTCTAGGCTGCTGAGGAGTGAAGAGGGAGAGAAGCCTTTACTGGTGATATGTTGCCCCCTGCTGTTTGGAGTGCGAGTACGACAGGGTTTGCCATCCTACACACCGCTCCTATAGGGAAAGAGGAGTTTCCAGAACGCGACGGGGGGATGGGGTTAGCTTCTAAGACTGAACTGTGGAGGTGTGTCTCTGAGGAACTCCTGAGAAGAGCGTCACACTAAACACTGACGGGGAATTCTGGGTAATGAAGTGAACGAAGGGCGTCTCTGGTCGCTGCACAGGACTGTGTGGGGCTGATGTTCTCCAGGGTCCTTCCTCCTGCCCTGAGGGAGGTTCTCCTGGGCTCGCTCGTTGAAGGTTGGACCTGGATTTTCTGTGATCCTGTTTTGTGACAGTATCTGAATGAACTTGGGCTTTGACTAATGCACTCTGGGACATGTCTGTCTAAACAAATGAAGAAAAACACCAATAACAAGAACAGCCCCGCCCCGCCCTCATTAACACCTCACAGACTCATCTGGGCCCACAGGTTACCACCTTAACACAGGAATCTGAACACTCTCCATCTTCCCGCTTTAATGCGATTTGGAGGTCTCAGCAGGTCAGACAGAGCAGCACAGACAGGAGTCTGCAGGACGTCCCCAGCGGCATACATCTCTGTGCCATATTGTCGCTGTCCAATGAAAAACAAGTACCTCTAAAATGACAGCTTCACAGGAGGGGCCAAAAACCTAACGAGACTGTAATGGAAGTCAATGTGTCACGCCTCCGGGCTTTCCCGTTCCCCTTCCCAGAGGACATCGCTCGATGACCTCAGCTCCACATGCTCGCGCGCGGACGTGTTAATTCGTTCGCGGTCCCGAGTTCTAGACTTGGTTCGTTTGTATTAAGCCCGGGTGTTCAGATGCTCTTCGCGAAGCTTGGCCTATTTAATAGCTCCTGAGCGTTCTCTTTGTGTGATGGTTATTCTGGTTCTGACTCTTTCGGTTCTTCACTACTCCTTTTGCTACTCCCCTTTATCAGTCTTTGTCTACGATCTGGTTTCTGAACTCTGCTCTAGTTTATCTACCTGTCTTTCGTCTTTTTCTTTGAACTTGGTTGCCTCGGCTGACTGCTTTTTGCCGTTTCTGACCTGTGCCTGTCCCTGACTGCGCTTCCTGCCCTACACTGGTGCTGGTTTGTCAGTGTGGCTTGGCCTGTGTTACACGTTTTATAATAAATCTGCTTTGTTTTTTAAACTCTGCGATCCGGAGTCTTTTAGTTTTTTGGGTCATTCCTGTTGGTCTATTATTCCTACAAACAGCTGCTCTCTAGAACAGACGCATAACAGTAAAGTATACGGTACGTGATATACACACACTGAAGCTTCCGTAAGAAACAGAAACATGGCCTGCGTTTCTATTACGCGTGTGGTATACAGTTCTACTCCTAAGAGTGTTCATGTGAGTTACACTTCGGCCTCTCTGCATCCAATAACCAAGCTTAAATGACTATCGAACCTTATGCTAGCATATTCCTAATAAAAGACTGTATTAATATTAATTACAATAGAAATATTATAACATCATATATCCTCACCGCCCAGTGAACAACGTGTGTCTCCGTGTTGATCTGGTCAGTTCTGCTTCATCTGAACACAGCAGCTGCTGTTCACACTGGGTGATATCTGGTTCCATTGACTTCCATTACAGTTAAAGGAGTCCTGTGAAGCTGCTGGTTTTGAGGGACCTGCTTCATACCTGTCAAGTTTTGGATTTAAAACAGGTAAATGTTCCGCTGCACGCTTCGAGCCGTCCCGCCAGCCCAACCGAGGTTCAGTATTCCTTACAGTTTAAAACAGGACTACAAGAAATTTAAAATCACCACCTGGAAGCCCTTACAGACCACAGTTAGACCATCAGAGTCTGATAGGCCTACCGCTGTAGACCCTGTCCTGTGGACATCCCCACATATGTAATTCTTATAACACAGCCTGAATAAAAACACAAGCGTGTTCACTCGTGCTCCTCTGGCCTTCAGTTTGCTTCCTTTAACACTTTGTTGGAAGGAGAGTATTTGTGGGCTGGGCCAGAGTGGTTGATCTTACAGGAGAGTAAAGCACAAACAGCATATAGCAAATGCTGCGAAGGCATCTCCATAAACCTTGTAGCGACCTGCGGAGTGGCCTCACCGTAGAGTCCAGCCAGCATGACGAACTGTTTGTCTGTTGTTCGATTCGGCGCACAGTAGTGAAAATCGTTGAGAACTCGTCACCTAGCTCTGTTGCTATGGCACCTGTTGAGTGAGCGCCCAGAAATTAGCCTACAGTATGATTATGGGACATTATGAAGGCAGCGTTGTTTGTGGCACAGAGCATTGCCATTTTACCCTCCGCATGTATGACCTGGTCTGCCGCTGTGGCACTGCGGACATCGCCTGGGCATGTTTCTGTGCTCCTAGCCGGCGCTTGGGGGACATCGCTCCTTCCCCCATGAGAGACACTGAAGTCTCGCAGATACAAACCTTCCAGGAGGCATAACTCCGCCCCTCCTGCTCCTCTTTAGGAAGGTAAAGTCCATGTCCCGTTTCTCTAGAGATTTACATGCAGTTTTACTTTTTTGGCAGGAATGCCCTCTCTCTCCTTGCATCCATCCATCTCTCCCTGTTCCAGGTTGGTTCCCGCTGTCCGCACTAACCTCAGATAAGTGCCACTTGCAGCAGTCTGGATGTTAGTTAGCAGGCGAGGTTAGTGGTATTTCAGTTTGGAGGGGCACAGGAATGTTTTTTAAAATTATAATATAATACAGGAAAATACTAATACAGGAAATACAGGCGGGAAAGAGGGGTAAGATACGGGAGCTTCCCGGCCAAAACGGGACACTTGACACGTATGCTGTTTTGGACAGTGAGGACATAAAGGAGCAGAAACTCTTACAGGCCTCCTAGCTCTAATACGGGAGGATGGTGGGACAGAGATTCCGGCTGAAGGAATTACACTGGGTCTTAAGCTGGAGTCTTCAGGACTTAGTGACTCAAGCACTTCATCAGAGAGAGAGAGAGAGAGAGAGAGAGAGAGAGAGAGAGAGAGAGAGAGGATGGGGAAAGAGAGAGAGAGAGAGAGAGGATGGGGAAAGAGAGAGAGAGAGAGATAGAGAGAGAAAGGGAGGGGGGAAAGAGGGTGAGGAAAGAGGAAAGAGAGAGAGCGAGAGAGAGAGAGAGGAAGGGAGAGGGGAAAGAGGGTGGGGAAAGAGAGAGAGAGAGAGATAGAGAGAGAAAGGGAGGGGGGAAAGAGGGTGAGGAAAGAGAGAGAGGAAAGAGAGAGAGCGAGAGAGAGAGAGAGGAAGGGAGAGGGGAAAGAGGGTGGGGAAAGAGAGAGAGAGAGAGAGAGAGAGAGGAAAGAGCAAACAGGATACTAAGAGAGAAGAGACGGGTCATTCCACATCACTGACTGAGCTGGAGGACCTCCAGGACCATGGCGGTGGTCCAGGACGTCCCGGAGCATCCAAATGCTTCCTCACTCCGCAGCACTGGCGGAGAAGTGCTGCTGCCGCGGGCAGGGCTGGTCACTCTCTCGGTCATTATGGCCGTATTCTCGGCCACAGCTGTGGTCCTGAACACAACAGTGATTGCGGTGACCCTGCGGCACAGACATCTGCGCCAGCCGCTCAACTTCGCCCTGGTCAACCTGGCCGTGTCGGACCTGGGCATCACGCTGACTGGCACCATGCCGTCTGTAGTGACCAACGCTGCAGGATACTACATCAGCGGACGAGTGGGCTGCGTGCTGGAGGGATTCTGCGTGTCGTTATTCGGTCAGTCAACTACACAGTACACAAACCCAGCAGGAGCAGTGACTAACAAACAGGCAGCTGAACACAAACTCAACATTAACAGTGAACTAATTACAGCGTTAGGGTCAGGGTCCACAGTGGTGGTGATGGGAACCAGGGTTCTCCATGTAAACACAGACAGACGTTTAACTGACCCGTTTATTGATCAAACCCGCTGGTGAACCCACACGGGTCTTCTCAGTGTCATATGGAATGTTGACGATGGGAAAAACTGGAAAAACTGGAATAAGTTTTCTTTGGGTCCAGCTGCTCCAGAGACGGACCCAGAACATGTACAGAGGAGCTACCTAACGACCAATCACAGTGAACATCTGTAGCTCAGGTCTTCACGCTGCTGATCCACACGTTTCTCCTGGCGGCCTGACAGTTCAGTACCCGCAGGAGGGCGGGCGGACTTCACTGTCCGGCCATGACACAAGCTTAATGCGGCAGGTCACGTGTTCATGGCCCCAACATGGCCACCTCAGAGGAGACAGCAGGCGAGGAGCTGGTGATTCCAGGGTCCGAATCTCTGGTTGCCTTCTCCTGTGGTTTATTCATGACATCATCAAACGGAGGGCACGTTGTTCTCTGGGCGGTGGTGTGCAAGCTCTGTGTAAGACACAGGTGAAAAACACAGGAAGATAGATGCAGTATAAACATGCTGTTCACCTGACACGTAAATCGACCAATCACGAGCTGGCTTTACGCCATGACTATAAAAGGAGGCAATCTTAAAAGAGGTAAACAGTCAGGGTACAGGGGCATCTGGGGGAGGAGCATCTTTGGCTGAGGCCTTGTCTACTAGGCTGAAAACTCACATTGGACCAGTGTGTTTAAACACAAGTGTGTTCAGCCAATCAGGGCACAGCTGGCAGAATCCTGAGAGTGTGGACAGGTTAACACACTAAAGACTCCCGCGTGGGCGGAGCATCTGTGGTTAGGGTTACCTTCCTAATTGAGCGTACCATTGCCTGAGCTCTAACTGTGTGTGGTTCTGTCCGTGTGCAGGTATCACAGCGCTGTGCACGGTGGCTCTGATCGCTGTGGAGCGGGTGTTTGTGGTGTGTAAGCCGCTGGGCACCATCGTCTTCCAGGAGAAGCACGCCGTGGCTGGGGTGGCGGTGTCCTGGCTGTGGTCGCTTCTCTGGAACACCCCTCCCCTCTTCGGCTGGGGAAACTACGAGCTGGAGGGTGTCGGGACGTCCTGCGGACCGGACTGGCAAAGTCGAGATCCGAAGAACCTGTCCTATGTAATATGCTACTTTGTGCTGTGCTTCGCCATTCCGTTCGTCATCATGGTGGCGTCGTACACGTGGCTGCTGTGCACGCTGAGACGAGTAAGGAGCTTGTTTACCTTCAGGGCAGATCAGAGTCTTCGTGACTGATAATACTGGGACTGGACAGAAAGCTGGCACTACCTGTAGGCATTAGTGTGTCCGGACTACAGCGTGGGTGTTACCGGTACATTAACTGAGAAGTGAAGTCTGCCAGTCAGCTTTAGATAAGAGTCTTTTCACCCGGTGAAGTTCTGTCACCTGTCTAATGGAGATTAGGAAAAGGATTGGGGGATGGAGGAGATGATCTTGGATCAGCTTGACAGACACTGCATCAGGGAGAAGGTCCCGAGTTGGTTCGCCTGGAGAATCCTTAAAGCCGGACGTCTCCGAAAGAAACCGCAGTCATTTGAGTGATTGAGATTTTCATGGTCACATGGTTGCTGCCTTGGATTCGCTCCTGAGCTGTAAGCTGATCCTCTGCTGTGTTGTCTGGTCTCTACCTGTTCTTCAGGTGGCTAAACTAGGTGGAGCGGCGGCGAAGGCGGAAGCGCGGGTAGCGTGGATGGTGGTGATGATGGTGGTGGCGTTCTTGGTCAGCTGGATGCCCTACGCCACTCTGGCTCTCATGGTGGTCTTTAAACCTGACGCGAACTTCAGCCCTTTGGTAAAAGTGATGCCCATCTATATGGCCAAGAGCAGCACCATCTACAACCCCATGATCTACATCTACATGAACAAACAGGTGAAGGTGCACACACTCCACACACCTTATGGTTAACAGTGGCGTTACCAGCCGCAGTCATCCGACATGCTGGTTTTTATTCCAGACTCCTTTAGCACCTTAAACTAGAACATCACGGAACGCTGAGGACATTACCTGTACCAGGTGTAAACCCCCACTACTCTCCCTCAGCTGAACGACCTCTGTGTGGCTTTAATGTTGTAAAGTGCCAGCGGTGCCACCTGGTGGTTGATGTGCCACATGACCCAGCTTCTCAAAATGTACCATCAAAATGAGACTATTCTGAAAAATTCCAAAAATTCATGGCACCTTTTTCTTTCTCCCAGTTTCGGACGTACGCCGTGCCGTTCCTGCTCTGTGGGAACAACCCCCTGCCTCCGGAGGAAGAGGTGTCCGAGGGTCAGACCATCGTGAGCCCCATGAACCACAAAATAACCCCGGAATGATCAATGAGCACACCTGGTCACTTCATCACAAGGATCACTTCATACAGCTACAGACACAAAAACGAAAGAACACGTTTAGAACCAGCATCTAGAACCGTTTAATTCAGTGCTAAACTCACCCTAGCTCAGGATCAGCCCTGTTGCCAGGAGTTCGAGCTGCAGGTCCAGACTCAAAGCCATGAGACATGCGCCCATCCCTCGGCCCGACTCATTCAACAGATCACCAACAGGCTTCCAGAGACTCACCTGCGCCGGCTGGTTCCTCGCTCATCTAACAGCATCGTCAGAAGGCATCCTGGAAAGAACTTCCGGCCGCTATCCAGTAACCAGGCTGGACCGAAATGGAACCGTCCTAATTTCCCAACCTCTCTGCATTCCGTGGTCTGGTTTAGGGAGCGCGCGGGCGGGCAGGCGGGCGGGGAGGCGAGCCAGTCCTGAGCGGTTTGTGTGAGTTCAGGTTTATTCAGTAATAATCATTAGAAAATAAAACTTCAGTATTGATTCAAATCAAGTCCAGGCCAAAATAAATAGGAAAATACAAAAAATGCATCGATACAAAACCAGGAGGGTTCCATAAATCATCTGCTACGAAGAGGAAACCAGAGCAATAGTCAGGACCTTCAAGTAGAGAACATCACGCGTCTTTCCACAGACCTGTACAGAATATACACCAAGACCTCCGCTTCCCTTACAGCATTAATAGCGAGGAGCAATCCCATCAGCTGGACAGCTAATAATTCTAGAATGGAAATGATGTAAACTTGTATATTAATCTTCAGAGTCGTTTAAACCCGTCAGCATGTGTAACTCCAGGAGGTGCACCTTTTAGTCCTTGTCCTTTTCCTGTTGTCCCAGCAGTGAAGGGTGAGATGACAAATATATATTCCACTAAACCATACGTCACAGGAAGTACAAAACTCGGTTAGAAAACAGGAGAACGAAAGCACGGACAGTCATTGTGCAAAGACCAACAGCCATGTGCTAATATGTAAATCCCATTGGTACAGAAGGACCCAAGCGTATCCCGGTATTCCTATCGCCTGGTTTTCCTTCAGCAGTCCCGGACGTGAGGTAACGGAAGTCAGTCCTGTCAGGTGTCTGAAAAGTCTTTTCTCTTTTTAAAAATGATGCATATATTAATCTTACGAGTAGATGCTACGAATAGTACAATGTGCCTAGAATGCGCATTGGTCCTCAGGATATACTCACATAAAGACCAGAACACTATATATATATATATATTTACTCCTATTTATATCTATTTTCTCACAAAACGTTTCAGAGAGCCCTTTCAGGTGTGCACACGCTGTGGATTAACCCACGGTTTTTCATGACAGTGTTCGGTTGACTGAAAGCACAGTACTCACTCAACAAACCCCAAATCACTCGCACTGCCATTCCCTAAAATTCCCGTTCCCGCCCTGAAGCTCGACCTTCCAGACGGCGCCCCTGCGGTCACGCCGTGGGCGGCTCATCCCCTCTCTCTGATGCTCGAGTGTGTGTTGGAAGCGTCTCGCAGGTTAAACTGATGTGGGGAAAGAACAGATCTGATGTGGTTTACGCAGAACGCAGAGTTCCAGACGGAGAGGAAGGGGTAGTATTGCTTAGCCACTCTCTCGCCCTGCTAGTGCACCGACGGCGTCAATAGTACGGACGAGAAGTACCTCCTGCCACACCGTTAGCTGGGGCAGGAAAACAGAGATACACCGCATGTACTGAATTCAAAAGTGTACACGACCTCTACACCAATAAACCACTAACACACTGAGAGCGGGCTGGTGTGATGGATGTTCAGACCTCTACAGAACCGCTGCAGAGAGACACTGTATGTACTGTGTCTGGTCAAAGTAACAGAGGAGAAAGACAAGGTGGGAAAAACAGGAGCTTCCGAAAGGGGTGTTACCGATACAGAGACACTGTGGCTCCTAACGACCACCTGGAAGACCTGGTAGACTCTCCCACACTGTCCCCATCAGATAAACAGCACCTTCATCTCTATAAGAGAGAGGAGAACACCAAGCTCAGATTTTCTCCAGGTTCTCAGACTGGACTGACCCAAGGTGCAGAATACAGAGGGTCCTGAGGGGTCCCGGACCCCTGGGTGTCTCAGATTACAGTGTGTTATACTGGTAATAAACCTTTATGAGGTTAGGCTGGAAAACAGGTTCAGATGAAGATCAATGTTCATCTTCCCCACCCACCGATCAGCATCAGCCTGTGGTGGTCTTACCTAACTGGCAGTGCTGGTCTGCCTCAAGGTGGCGCTGTAGCCTTCATAGTCTAGTACCTGTAACTACAGCTGGAATACCTAGACAGAGTGGGTTCTTACTGATCCGTCCGAGCTGAACTGGGTAAGTTAATGAATGGCTTGTTTTCCAGCGTGCACTAGCGCCCCGCTAAAGAGAGATCGAGGAGTTACCCACGGATCTGAGAGCGCCCATGTGTTCTTCAGCAGCTGAGGTTGAGCACTGGGACAATGGGACTGACCCAGATCAGCATGCGCCAGTGTCTGCAGGCATCTCAGCGTGTGAAGCATTTAACCCCGCCCACCAAACAGGACACTCCTCCACCAAACAGGACACTCCTCCACCAGACCCACTACAGTACACAGGAACACAATAGAGGCAGCCCCACGAGCCCTACCAGTGTCCAGCCGTGTGGACCATACGGCCTAATCCGTACAGCATGCTGGGGATTCCGGGAAAAGGAATGATGGCGTCACACTCGAGTCTCTCTCTCTCTCTCTCTCTCTCTCTCTCACACACACTGTACACACACACTGTACACACACACTGTACACACACACAGACACACACGGTACACACACACACACACACACACACACACACACGGTACACACACACACACACACACACACACACACACACACACACGGAAAAAGGAGAAAACATAAAACCGTTTTGCATATCTTGTGCGGGTGTCACAGACATTACCTCTCATAAAAATCTAAATTCACACAGACCAGTTAAAGATGCATCTGAGCAACAAATAAAAAAGGCCAATAATCAATAATCGAGTCCTGTAGCTAATAAATCACACAATAAATCACTTTTTCTCTCGTAATAGCGTAACATCAATTAGGATCAATATTGCTGAATTCTTTTCTCCTACGGCTCATAATTACAAAATATAGAAGGTCTCTTTACAAAGCTCCTCTTTCTGTTTATATTACAACCCATTTACAGCATAGTAATTACGAAGCCCAAACGGGCTGTTCTAGAAAATAACCTGCCTGCTAGTGCATCCAGAACAAACGCTGCAATGGTCTTGAAAAAGTATCTCCAGATCGATAAGAAGTGATGATAATAACCGTAAGCCAGGTCGGTCTTATTGGCTCTCTAAAAGATCTCCTGGTGATGTCACATATGGGTGGATTACAAACTAAAGCCTCTAGGGGGCGATATGCCTTACTCAGCTTGCATTGAAAACGTGCTTGATATGCAAAACCCTTAATAAAGTGACTTGAGGTAATGACATTGTGGATCTGATTGTCATCACCTTGGAAAAACCCCGCCCTCCCCCATCCCCAGCCCCCCCCCCGTCACTGCTCATTGGTCCATGGCCTGCGGTGACTGCACAGGCAGCCGCTCATAGTTTCATTAAATCAGGGGCCATCTCCAAAGTATCCTCATCGTGGTCGTCAGCAGCAGTCTGATGGAGCAGAACGCTGTGGCCTGACAGCGTGACTCCTCCCCGGCCCTTTGGCGAATAGGAAGCGAGTGGGCGGGGCCAGTGTGTCCGTGCTCCAGGTGCCTTTCTACTGCACTATAAAGGCACTTCTTTTGGTTATAAGCCAATAGATGCATTGTGGTTTCGTTGAACGAGAGGGACCGAGGCGCTCACCGAGCGCTATAACGTGGTGATGCATATCATCTCGTCCGCCAGGTCCTCCTCGTACTGAGGCCGAGGCTCTGGTTCCGGCTCCTCGTCGCTGTAGCTGGCCGAAACGTCCTGCATGTCGTAGTGTCTGTGACCTAGGATGGGAAAAACATTGACACCATTGACCCCTGGTGTGACCCCGCCGTTCAGCAGGTGGCTCGCGGCGCTCTCCATCTCATCGATGGTCATGTCACAGGCGTCTGCGATCTCATGCTTCGTGGCTGCCACAAACTTTGGGTCCTTGGCGTACCGGCCCAGACCTTCTGATATCAGAACCTGCTCAAGGTCAGACACACAAACGACAAATCAGAGTCAGCACCCAAACCCAACACCTCTCCCTAGGATTCACAGAACCCTGCTTAAAGAGCTGAACCTGAACTATTACACCAAAACCGTCATCACTACCGCACACCGAGACCTGAACGCACACCTCTTCCAGCTGCCGGACTCGGCGCATCGCTCCACTGCAGCACACTAACAGCTGTTACAGCCACTTTATATAAGGACTTTAGCAGCTTCAGGATCATTCTGTCTCTGTCCGTCTGTCCCCCTCCAGGCCCTGAACACCTGCTGTAGTGCTGTGTAACTATGTAACTTCCTAACGCTTTACAGAACAACGGCACACACAAGCTGTGTTGTTTTGGATCACGCACTTTCAGTGTACGAGGAAATCATTACAGTAGATTTGAATTAAATTCCGAATATTTGGGGGTTTTGATGTTTGGATAAATCTTGGAAGAATGTTGGTAGAGTGTTGGGAGTTTGACTCACCGCTTCCACCAGGCTGGTGGCGCTGCCTCTCTTCTGGTGGTACTGATTTCGGTACTCAGGTGGAATCTGCAGATGCACAGGTGAATAGCTGCTCTGCTGGTATTCTGGGTCGTACCATGAACTTTTCCTCACCGAGGAGCGACTGCTGCTGGCACTGTCCCGAAGTGGCCGGTCTACTCGGATCAGGGGAGTGTAGTAGGGGGTCCGGTCTTTGCTGGCCGGCGTGGCCGGAGGAGTGGCCCATGAGCGAGTGGAGCGAGTAGGTGAGAGTCTGTGGGCTCTGCTCGAGTCCAGTCCTGCTACTGCCATCACCTGTAACAGACGAACAGCCATAACAGCATCAGCGTGTTCAGTCTGCCGCTTAATTCAGTCCGGGTTTCGTGTTCCGTAGCCTCTATGGTATAGAGATATGCGGCCCAGCAGGACACCACCAGCAGTGTGACCCACTGTCCCACGATCCTGCTACAGCAGTGTTCCTCAGCCCTGTTCCTGGAGACGCCGCTCCGCCCTTTAACACCCCAGCAGCTCTGAAAGGGCTCGTTAATGAGCTGACTAGCTCAATCAGGTGTGCTGGGAGCAGGGAGAGCTCCACCAGGACCAGGGTCGAGGATTCTGTGATGAACTCAAACAGCCCTAAACAACAAATGCAACACGAAGCGAACAGGAGGAACAGCTTAAATCTCTCCATCCTTACAGTGCTCCACAGCCTGCCTTCACGGCTACGCCCTAAACCAATGGTCTAATAGGTGTGACTGAGGGGGGATGTAGTGCGGAACACTCTCACACCGGAACCTGTTTCGCGGCTTCACATAAGCAGTGGTGTTGATTCAGAGAGTCGGGGTTTACAGAAGGGGGAGGAATCAAACAGCTTACTCAGAGGGGCTTCATTTCGGTTGTTGGAGGAATCACAGACTGAGGAAGGAAGGTAACGACTAGCGTCAGAAAGCTGTATTGTTATTAGCCTAGCAGAGGAGACTGAAACCGTGATGACAGGAATGTTCACCATCTTGATCTTAACAGAGCTAAACCTGGTCCATTTCATCACCCTGTTGTTCAGGGGGTAGTTTGAACAAAGAACATGTGGGACAATGAGCTGCCTTTATTACAGGGAGGTGCGGCGTGTCCTGAGAGGAGCCGTGGAACACGGACGAGGATAAGCGAGCTGCAGCTGACAGACAGGAGAGTATCTGATGCCGGTACCTGATGCTGCATGAGATGCAGTGGAAGAGCAGTTCGCTGGTGAGGAAGATCGTCCTGACTGCTCTGCCTGCGCAGACACTCAAAGTTAAAGGACGGCCTGCGGTGGGCTGGAGGAGACGAGAGACAGGCCATTAGCGGTCAGTCTTGAGAGAGCCGGGTCAGGGTACAGTCAGACAGAGATGTGATGTCACCTGCACGTGACTGTGGAGAGACCCACCTTGCGGTGTCGGGGGTAGCAGCCGTCTCTTTGGTGACCTGTGTGAATCGTGGTAAAGGGGCTGCTCATCATCGTCATAGTAATTGTCAGGATGATGGTATCCACGAGGAGTCTCGTACTCCTGGTCACTGTTAGGGTACCTGGACAAGAAGGATCAAAGCACATTACCTGGTGGAATTCTCCAACAGGTGTAATAAGATTGGTGGTACCTCAGTAAGGTGTACTCGGCTCTTTAGGTGTTTGTACTCTCTGTTACTCCCCACACTACAGAACCGGACCCCCACATTAATATTCATTTCTTAATCTCTCCTTTTATTCATTATTAATCTGGGGAAGTTAAACGGGGGAGGGAGGAGGAGGGAGCCGCAAGACCCTGTGATCAGCTACTTTCTCTGTGTGTGTGTGTGTGTGTGTGTGTGTGTTATGAGTGAGAGTGTGTGTGTGTGTGTGTGTGTGTGTGTGTCTGTGTTATGAGTGAGTGTGTGTGTGTGTTATGAGTGAGTGTGTGTGTGTGTGTGTGTGTTATGAGTGAGAGTGTGTGTGTGTGTGTGTGTTATGAGTGAGAGAGTGTGTGTGTGTGTGTTATGAGTGAGTGTGTGTGTGTGTGTGTGTTATGAGTGAGTGTGTGTGTGTGTTATGAGTGAGTGTGTTATGAGTGAGTGTGTGTGTGTGTGTGTGTTATGAGTGAGTGAGTGTGTGTGTGTGTGTGTGTGTGTGTTATGAGTGTGCGAGTGTGTGTGATGAGTGAGTGAGAGTGTGTGTGTGTGTGTTATGAGTGTGCGAGTGTGTGTGTGTGTGTTATGAGTGTGCGAGTGTGTGTGTGTGTGTGTTATGAGTGAGTGTGTTATGAGTGAGTGTGTGTGTGTGTGTGTGTGTGTGTTATGAGTGAGTGTGTGTGTGTGTGTGTGTGTGTTATGAGTGTGTGAGTGTGTGTGTGTGTGTGCAGTCATTACAGAAATCCAGATCATTCCAAACTGGATCCTGCTTTACTGGTATTCCTGCCGATAACGGAAACCTAATTTAACTATGCTGATTTGTCTTGTGTCTTGTAAACATGCGGTTGCCATAGTGATACCTTTCCCCTGACAGCATACTGTCGTCTTCATAGAACTCCTCTCCGCTGTAGTACTCTCCAGAGTATCGGTCTTCATCGTACTCCTCCTCACGCCGAATGGTGGGCCGCCGTCTGTCGCTGCCGTGTGACCTGAATGGGGGTCGGGAGGAGTCGGCACCAGTCAGACAGGCCTCAGGCTGAGACTACAGGGCGGTAAGACCATGCACTGCCATGCAGACGTTCACCTCCAGGGGGCAGATACGCAGGCACAAGCACAGCTTCTTCAAAGACAAAAGCAGCAGGAGCTCTGAGCCCTCACTAGCCTAGGGCTGGCCTGTCTCCAGCTCAGTCAGGCAATAATGGGCCGAGTTCGGACTCGGACCGCGTCTGTCGAGCAGAGGTGAAGCCTGTCTGAAACTGTCAGCGGACGCCTTCCACTGACAGGCTCCTTAAAGGGCCCATATCAGACATGATCCATTTAGATCCACTCATGGGGTCAGTGTGAGGCTAAAAAGATCAGATCCAGTTCTACAGGAGCGGCTCCGGCTCTGTTTGAAACATGAACTCAAAAAGACCTTCGAGAACCGTTATCAGGAACCCTTGTAAGAAGGTACTGGAGAACGAGGCCAAGTGCAGAACACATGGTCTGTATTTGAGAGTCACAGAACATCAAATTCTTAAACTCCACAGAAGCAAAGAAATTGAGTTCCTCCGTGACATGTGCCCTTTAATCTAGGACCCGGCTTAAGGCCACCAGACACTGGATGTGCCACGCAGCAGAGCACCTCTACAGAACGACAGCGGGGAGAGCTGATAAACTCCAGGTCCAGGTTCACGTGGCCACGCTGGTGGAGTGAGTGTAATAGTGTTCAGCTCTCTCACGCTCGGTATATGCCACTACCTCCACAGTGACTGACTGTTTATCCACTAAAGAATGCTCAGCTAGTAACGTTAGCTAAGCTAACAGCCCGTTAGCGTTAGCCTGTGTGTCTAAACCACTGGCTGCCTTTCTCTGTGTACAGCTAGATGGGATCTGGTGTCCGAGTCTCAGTACGGCTGTAACTGAAGGTAGTCCTGGTGCAGTGAGTGGCAAGGTCGAGATGCACTGATGATCTGAACAGTGCCTGGTGTCTGCTCGCTGGCACACATACCTCCAATGGCGATGCGATATGGCGTGTCCAATGTCCGGTGGTCTTTACTCTCTGCCCAGAGGTGATGAACACATCAGGCTCTGCTGGTGTCTCAGGTGTGCAGGCAAAGCAGACCAGGTCATGTGTTGGTCTTACAGGGGCTTCTGCAGTGAAGCTGACCTAAAGGACAACGCCACCTGCTGTTCTGAGAGTACCTCACTAGTGAGTTTGGAGGAGTCGTCCTTTAAGCCCACCGGATTAGAACTGTTACCCTCTTCATCCAGCAGCTTCATGCAGCAAGACACCCAGTCTCACAGAGCCCCTGAAGATAAATGCTGGCCGGCCAGTCTAAGATCTACTTCTATGGATACAGCTCTGTGGAGGGGGGGGTATAAAGGGGCAGGGTAGGTGAGCTGACCAGCAGCTCTCTGACGAGCACACTGCAGTACATACAGTTAATACCTACGGGAAGGAGCATGACCTAACGAGGAACGTACCTAATATAGGTCTCATAGTAGCGTCTCCTGCTCCAGAAAGCAGAGAGATGGTCAGGAAGAAAGCAGTTCGGTTAGGAAGTAGAGAGAGAGAGAGAGACAGAAAGGAAGGGAGGGGATGGCATATATAACATACACAGCATTATTATATATGTGGAGGGATGGCGGTGGTGGTCTGTCAGAAGGAGTGGGACCTGGTCGATGTGTTCTGCGTACATGGCTGCCAGGTCAGGGACCTAACCCTAACCCTAACCCTGTTGTAAAGGATGAACTTTACGTGTAGTGGGAAGAAGGCGTTGTTTTGGTAACGCTAGGCTAGCTGGCTACAAAGCTAAATGGTTAGCAGCACAGAGAGATGTTAGCCAGTAGATAAACAACAGTAAACTACATGGTTTACCTTCACAACAGCAGCCAGCTAGCTAGCAGTGCTAACGTCTAACTGTAAACCCTGTATTACCTCTCTTCATTTAAAGGCCTGACGTAGCGCTCTATATCAGCAGCACATGGAGGCTTATGAACAAGAGCCTGACTATAAAGCCATATACTCTCAGTGTCCTGTAATTAAGAGCCAGTAAACTGCCTGGCCTTATAAGGTATTATGTATTCCATATAAAGCTTTATTAATCATGTTTAATGTTTATGATGCGCTATAAACACAGCAGGACATTCATTATTACCTACATTCACTTTGATTATTAGTAATAGCACTTCACGGTTTGTGGTGACATCAGAACTGCTAATAAAGATGCTTTTGAGTTTTATGTGGTTAAAATAAACAAACAAAAAATATTATGGGATTGCACTTTTTCAATTGGCCCACCCTGAAGAAGACCACCTGGCTAGTGGCCTCCAGGTGATCTGAGACACCTATTAACAAACAGCAGCTGAATGCTAAACGCTGATCCTCATGGAGATGACTAGGGGGAATATGAGGGACAGGGAATGAAATGTATGAGGAGTTTAAAGTCACTTTGATCTTACACCGCTGCTAATATCAGTCACATGTACACAAGACAGATCTCCTACTGGAGTTAGCAGTTAGCATTAGCATCCTAATGAATATTCACTACATGCAATGATGTTTCTGTAAGTGGTGTTTGTACATATAGCACACTAGAGTGCTTTCTCAGCCATCAGTCCGTTTGCCCTGCCTTACTCTGAGTGATGTTCTTTCTGTTTAGTCTGTTTGGGTTTAACACTGCACAGAAACGGTGTAGCTCCCGGAACCACGTCTCTGACATGCCCAGGCGTGTGAAAGTCGAGTTCCCAGCTGCACCAGGGCTCAAACGGACTAAATGCTGTGAAAGCGCCCGTAAGTTGCACAGAAGTCAGAAAAGGTCTCGCAGTGCGTGTTCACCTTTGTCCATGCGGCGTCCTCGGTTTCTCATAGTCCCCGGTGTAGTACGATCCAGGGTACCCGTTTGCAGGTATGTGTTGGTAGTAGCGACTGTGGCCTCCGTTGGGCAGGCTGGACACGTTGGCATTGTTGAGGTTGATGTTAGTGGATTTGGGAGACTTGCCGTAAGAATTGTGGTGATGGTGGTGGTGGTGGTGGTGATGGTTATGGTGCGCCATGGCATTAGCACGGCCCAGCCGGCCCACGGGCTGCTCCATGTGGGCGTAGTGTGGCGGTGGATGGACCTGCAGGGGGCGCTGGGTGGCATTAGTCTGATGGCCGGAGCTTCGGCGATGGTCTCCGTTGATGTGGTTGACGTGATTGCCGAAAAGGCCACCGTTCCGCTGTTAATAAAGATCCATGACGGTGAGATAACGAACCTGCTGCAGGTGTTCAGGTTAACACTGCTCTGTTTATCAGCTCTTTAGAAAATAGCATGGGTAGAAAAGAAGTCGGCTGGTCAGATGGTTCATGATATGAATGAATCTGATGAACTGAAATATTTTATAGCCACTTCATATGAACAGAATCAGAGGTGATCTATAAACTGAAGGTTTACACAGCATCCAGGTGAAAGAACTCCCAGTTAGACCCACTCCTACATCCCCACTCTCTCCTGCAAGGTTATCACTGCAGCCCGGCTGAGCTACTGACGCTTCACAGGCACAGTAAAGAACCTTCAGGAGCTGCAGAATGTCCAGTTCAGTAGCTTCAGCTCTACTGAACCCTACAGGGACTGAGGTGTTAGTGAGCAGGTGTGCAGAAGGAGCTTGTGAAAGTGAGTCCTTTACCCTATAAATCTCCTCGTCTTCCTCAGGCATAAAGTCTACTAGCTCCTCATCCTGGAGGTCACATGATATGGCACGGCGGATTTCGGGCCCAATATCATGCAGCGTACGGAGACCAGCCTGTAACCATGACAACAAAGGACATCTAAGAAGCAGCGCTTTCCGAGCAGCTCTGTGAATCTTCACAACACGGACAGACAGAAGAGGTCAGTCAACAGGACACAGGGACACGGACAGCTCCGGACAGGACAGTGCCAGACAGGACAGCGTGTGGGATGAAAATGTCTTACAAGGATAAATGCCACACCGAGCGACCGGGAGGCCCGCAGGGCAGTGTAAACGGACATCGAGTGACCGGCAGGCCGATAATCGCTGATGGAGGACTAATCAGGTCTAACGTCAGTTTACACAACAGGCCAAGTAATACACAGTCACGTCTGCTTTCAGTTTTACAGGGGATTAGTAAGGCGTCAAGAACAGCAGAGTCGGCTCTCCGGGCTCTCCTGCGACTGCACCATCACGTCTGAGGATCTGAGGAACTACATCTGAATTACAGAGTGTCTCAGAGTTTCACACCTGGCTACGTATTCATCCGATACCTCCCACATAGAACAGGGGACGCCACGAACCCACACCAGCAGGAGCACGCGGATCTATGTGCTGTAACAGCAGACGTAGCCCTACATCTTAGCCCTACGTCAGTGGAGCTGTTTTACACAAGAAAATATCAGAATTCTTATTATTAGACACACGTGTAGACCAGGGACCCTCTGTACACGTCCTGTCTACACTTATTCTCATTTTTTATATTTATAAAAGACTCTTTAAGAGCTTCTAACACTGCGCTTCTCATTTACACAGTGGAACTGGGGAGAAACACGCATTGCCGCTGGTAACGCTGCGCTACAGAAGGGTTCCACCTGGGTAAGGAACACAGCTACCCGCTCTGTCTGCCCAGGAACCTGCAGAGCAGATGGAGGTTAAAAGTGTGAGGTCGCTCTCCGCTGAGATCAGTGACTACACACCTCATCACTGTGTTCTAACAGTGTTCTAGACTGTCAACTTTAAGATGGAACCTGGAAAAAAAGGATATGGTCTTAATCAGCCCCACTGCTGGCTCAGGGTACATATAAGACCAGGGCAGAGGAACTGAGGAGCATGGAGATGGAGATGGAGGTGATGAAGACATGAATGGAGTCATGTGGAGGAGGAAATGCATAAACAGACACACTACAAACTGAACACACAGGCAACACGCAGATCAGCACCACTGTACCCCAACACAGCCCTACTTAAAGGAGCAGTGCACACTCTAGTGGTGAGGCTGCGTACTGCAGCCTACTGAACCCCACTTCCTAGGGAGTTCTAGGTCACGTGTTCTGTGA
>JAMWET010001600.1:110000-112500 GCA_024036415.1 Prochilodus magdalenae
CACAAACATGCACCCCCCACACACCACACAACACACACACTATCCAATATCCACACACCCAAACCCCCCACACAACAACTATTTACACACCCAAACCCCCCACACACACATTTATACAAAATCCACACACCCGCACACCCACACCCTCCCACACACACACACACACACACACACACACACATAAACAACCTATCCAATATCCACACACACTCACACCCACACACACACACATATACACACTTTCCAATATCCACACACACGCACACCCGCACACCCACATACATATATACCCACACTATCCAATGTCCACACACCTGGCCACACACACACACTATCCAATATCCACACACACGCACACCCACACACTATCCAATATCCACACACATGCACACCCGCACCCCCCCCCACACACACATATATACACACACTATCCACACAATATCAGAATGCAGCAAAAAGGCCAAGCAGCAGCAGAGTCCACACTGACGAACACACACTCCAGACCCTGCAGAGATTCAATCAGGAACACAGCAGAACCAGCAGGAGAACCCAGAGCAGAGGCAGTGCAGGTGTGTGTGAGCTCTACTGTATGTGTGTAGAACTGTGTGTGAGCGAGCTCTGTTTTGTGCGAGCGTGTAAGTGTGTGTGTTCTTTGCTGTGCTGTGTGTGTTCTGTGTTCTGTGTAAGGGCTCCATGTGAGATGTACTTACAGGGAGTTTATCATCAGCTGGAGTAAAGACCAACAAGGGAGTGTGTTTGTGTGTGTGTAGAATGGTCTGATTGGATGCAGGCTCATGTAACTGACCGCCAGCAGGGGGCACCACTTGGTCAAGCAGCTTCATACTGGTCCTTTTCCAGATCTTCTTAATGACAGCACGCAGCTCCTCATTGGCCTGCTCCAGATTACCTGCACAGAAGGAAGAGCACCTCCATCACACACCACAGAACATATATAGGAGTACATATGTGTGTGTGTGTGTGTGTGTGTGTGTGTGTATATATATTCATATACACCCAGCACAGTCTTAAGAGTCCGGTGGAGATTCCAGGAGACAGGCAGTTACTCTAGGAGAGCTGGATAAGGCTGTAGAAGGTCCTTAACCCCTCAGCAGGACCAGTATCTGCTCCTTTGTGCTAGGAGGAACAGGAGGAGCACTGCCAGAGCCCTACTGCTGTGAATGTGTCTGACCAAACAATCAGAAACAGGCCTCATGAGGGCGGCCTGAGGGCCCGACGTCCTGTAGCCAGCTGGCCAGCACCATAGAGCTCAAATGGCATTAGGTATCAGGATGAAATCCTCGGACCCGTTGTCAGACCCTACGCTGGTGCAGTGGGTCCTGGGTTCCTCCTGGTGCACAACAATGCCCGGCCTCATGTGGCGAGAGTGTGCAGGCAGTTCTTGGAGAATGAAGGAACTGATACCATTGCCTGGCCCACCGGCTCGCCTGACCCAAATCCAATAGAACCTCTGGGACATTATGTTCCGGTCCATCCGACGCCACCAGGTGGCACTTCAGACTGTCCAGGAGCTCAGTGATGCCCTGGTCCAGATCTGGGAGGAGATCCCCCAGGACACCATCCGTCGTCTCATTAGGAGCGGGTGGAGGCCATACAGACTACTGAGCACCATTCTGAGCTGCTGCAGTGGAGTTTGGGTTAAATGGACGAGCCTGCTGCAGCATTCACTCACTTTGATTTTCAGGGTGTTTGAATTCAGCCCTCTGTAGGTGATCATTTACATTTCCATCAAACAATGTGGCATCCTTTCATCCCTCACACATTACCCAGTCTATATCAGGAAAGAGATTCTGCAGGATGTTTTTCCCATTGAGATCTGATGTGTTTTCTAAGTGTTCCCTTTATTTTTTTTGAGCAGTGTATATATACACACATACATACACACACAAGCACATGCACGAGTATACGAATATATATATACATATATGTGTAGGGGTGTGCATGTGTGTGTGTGTGTGTGTGTGTGTGTGTTTTATGCGTGTATAGGTGTGTGTGTATATAGGTTTGTGTATGTGTGTATAGGTGTATGTAGGTGTGTGTGTATATAGGTTTGCGTATGTGTGTATAGGTGTATGTAGGTGTGTGTGTGTGTATAGGTGTATGTAATAGTGTGTAATGTAGGTTGTGTGTGTATCGGTGTATAGTGTGTGGTGTGTGCGTAGTTGTGTGTTGTGTATATGGGTGTGTGTGTGTGTTGTGGTGTGTGTGAGTGTGTGTACTTATGGTGTGTTATGTGATGTAGTGTGTGTGTAGTATGTGTAATGATAGTAGTGTATGTGTGTTTGTGTGTGTGTGTGTGTGTGTATAGGTATAATGTGGTATGTCTGTGTGTGTAGTTGTTGTGTGTGTGTGTGAGTATAGGTGTATGTAGGTGTGTGTGTATAGGTGTGTGTGTGTGTGTGTGTGTGTGTGTGTGTATAGGTCTATGTAGGTGTGTGTGTGTGTGTGTGTGTGTGTGTGTGTGTGTGTGTAGGTGTATGTA
>JAMWET010001601.1:0-17500 GCA_024036415.1 Prochilodus magdalenae
GGATCTGTATTTGGGTAGAGGTATCTTTAGAGGGGTCTGTAGTTAGTGGGGTATCTGTAGAGGGATCTCCATTTGGGAAGAGGTATCTTTAGAGGGGTCTGTAGTTGGTGGGGTATCTGTAGAGGGATCTATATTTGGGTAGAGGTATCTTTAGAGGGGTCTGTAGTTAGTGGGGTATCTGTAGAGGGATCTCCATTTGGAAAGAGGTATCTTTAGAGGGGACTGTAGTTAGTGGGGTATCTGTAGAGGGATCTCTGTTTGGGTAGATGTATCTTTAGAGGGGTCTGTAGTTAGTGGGGTATCTGTAGAGGGATCTCCGTTTGGGTAGAGGTATCTTTAGAGGGGTCTGTAGTTAGTGGGGTATCTGTAGAGGGATCTTTATTTGGGTAGAGGTATCTTTAGAGGGGTCTGTAGTTGGTGGGGTATCTGTAGAGGGATCTTTATTTGGGTAGAGGTATCTTTAGAGGGGTCTGTAGTTGGTGGGGTATCTGTAGAGGGATCTTTATTTGGTAGAGGTATCTTTAGAGGGGTCTGTAGTTGGTGGGGTATCTGTAGAGGGATCTCCATTTGGGAAGAGGTATCTTTAGAGGGGTCTGTAGTTGGTGGGGTATCTGTAGAGGGATCTTTATTTGGGTAGAGATATCTTTAGAGGGGTCTGTAGTTGGTGGGGTATCTGTAGAGGGATCTCCATTTGGGAAGAGGTATCTTTAGAGGGGTCTGTAGTTAGTGGGGTATCTGTAGAGGGATCTGTATTTGGGTAGAGGTATCTTTAGAGGGGTCTGTAGTTAGTGGGGTATCTGTAGAGGGATCTGTATTTGGGTAGAGGTATCTTTAGAGGGGTCTGTAGTTAGTGGGGTATCTGTAGAGGGATCTTTATTTGGGTAGAAGAGGTATCTTTAGAGGGGTCTGTAGTTGGGGGGTATCTGTAGAGGGATCTCTGTTTGGGGTAGAGGTATCTTTAGAGGGGTCTGTAGTGTTAGTGGGGTATCTGTAGAGGGATCTGTTGGGTAGAGGTATCTTTAGAGGGGTCTGTAGTTGTTTGGGTAGAGGTATCTTTGTGGGGGGTATCTGTAGAGGGATCTGTATTTGGGTAGAGGTATCTTTAGAGGGGTCTGTAGTTAGGGTATACTGGGTATCTGTAGAGGTATCTTTAGAGTGGTCTTTAGTTTGTGGTGTTTCTGTAGAGGGATCTTTAGAGGGGTCTGTAGTTAGTGGGGTATCTGTAGAGGGATCTGTATTTGGGTAGAGGTATCTTTAGAGGGGTCTGTAGTTAGTGGGGTATCTGTAGAGGGATCTGTATTTGGGTAGAGGTATCTTTAGAGGGGTCTGTAGTTAGTTATCTGTAGGGATCTCATTTGGTAGAGGGATCTTTATTTGGGTAGAGGTATCTTTAGAGGGGTCTGTAGTTAGTGGGGTATCTGTAGAGGGATCTGTATTTGGGTAGAGGTATCTTTAGAGGGGTCTGTAGTTGGTGGGGTATCTGTAGAGGGATCTCTGTTTGGGTAGAGGTATCTTTAGAGGGGTCTGTAGTTGGTGGGGTATCTGTAGAGGGATCTCTGTTTGGGTAGAGGTATCTTTAGAGGGGTCTGTAGTTAGTGGGGTATCTGTAGAGGGATCTGGATTTGGGTGGAGGTATCTTTAGAGGGGTCTGTAGTTAGTGGGGTATCTGATCTTTAGAGGGATCCTTTAGATCTTTATTTGGGTAAAGGGATCTTTAGAGGGGTCTGTAGTTAGTGGGGTATCTGTAGAGGGATCTGTATTTGGGTAGAGGTATCTTTAGAGGGGTCTGTAGTTAGTGGGGTATCTGTAGAGGGATCTCCGTTTGGGAAGAGGTATCTTTAGAGGGGTCTGTAGTTAGTGGGGTTAGTGGGGTATCTGTAGAGGGATCTGTATTTGGGTAGAGGTAACTTTAGAGGGGTCTGTAGTTAGTGGGGTATCTGTAGAGGGATCTCTGTTTGGGTAGAGGTATCTTTAGAGGGGTCTGTAGTTAGTGGGGTATCTGTAGAGGGATCTCTGTTTGGGTAGAGGTATCTTTAGAGGGGTCTGTAGTTAGTGGGGTATCTGTAGAGGGATCTCTGTTTGGGTAGAGGTATCTTTAGAGGGGTCTGTAGTTAGTGGGGTATCTGTAGAGGGATCTCTGTTTGGGTAGAGGTATCTTTAGAGGGGTCTGTAGTTAGTGGGGTATCTGTAGAGGGATCTGTATTTGGGTAGAGGTATCTTTAGAGGGGTCTGTAGTTAGTGGGGTATCTGTAGAGGGATCTGTATTTGGGTAGAGGTAACTTTAGAGGGGTCTGTAGTTAGTGGGGTATCTGTAGAGGGATCTGTATTTGGGTAGAGGTATGGTTAGTGGGGTCTGTAGTTTTGGGTATCTGTAGAGGGATCTTTATTTGGGTAGAGGTATCTTTAGAGGGGTCTGTAGTTAGTGGGGTATCTGTAGAGGGATCTTTATTTGGGTAGAGGTATCTTTAGAGGGGTCTGTAGTTAGTGGGGTATCTGTAGAGGGATCTTTATTTGGGTAGAGGTATCTTTAGAGGGGTCTGTAGTTAGTGGGGTATCTGTAGAGGTATCTTTAGAGGGGTCTGTAGTTAGTGGGGTATCTGTAGAGGGATCTGTATTTGGGTAGAGGTATCTTTAGAGGGGTCTGTAGTTAGTGGGGTATCTGTAGAGGGATCTGTATTTGGGTAGAGGTATCTTTAGAGGGGTCTGTAGTTAGTGGGGTATCTGTAGAGGGATCTCTGTTTGGGTAGAGGTATCTTTAGAGGGGTCTGTAGTTAGTGGGGTTAGTGGGGTATCTGTAGAGGGATCTCCGTTTGGGTAGAGGTATCTTTAGAGGGGTCTGTAGTTGGTGGGGTATCTGTAGAGGGATCTTTATTTGGGTAGAGGTATCTTTAGAGGGGTCTGTAGTTAGTGGGGTATCTGTAGAGGGATCTGTATTTGGGTAGAGGTATCTTTAGAGGGGTCTGTAGTTGGTGGGGTATCTGTAGAGGGATCTGTATTTGGGTAGAGGTATCTTTAGAGGGGTCTGTAGTTGGTGGGGTATCTGTAGAGGGATCTTTAGAGGGGTCTGTAGTTAGTGGGTAGAGGGATATCTTTAGGGGAGGTATCTGTAGAGGGGTCTGTGTTGGTGGGGTATCTGTAGAGGGATCTGTATTTGGGTAGAGGTATCTTTAGAGGGGTCTGTAGTTGGTGGGGTATCTGTAGGGATCTGTATTTGGGTAGAGGTATCTTTAGGGGTCTGTAAGTTAGTGGGGTCTCTGTAGAGGGATCTCCGTTTGGGTAGAGGTATCTTTAGAGGGGTCTGTAGTTGGTGGGGTATCTGTAGAGGGATCTTTATTTGGGTAGAGGTATCTTTAGAGGGGTCTGTAGTTAGTGGGGTATCTGTAGAGGGATCTCCGTTTGGGTAGAGGTATCTTTAGAGGGGTCTGTAGTTAGTGGGGTATCTGTAGAGGGATCTTTATTTGGGTAGAGGTATCTTTAGAGGGGTCTGTAGTTAGTGGGGTATCTGTAGAGGGATCTTTATTTGGGTAGAGGTATCTTTAGAGGGGTCTGTAGTTAGTGGGGTATCTGTAGAGGGATCTGTATTTGGGTAGAGGTATCTTTAGAGGGGTCTGTAGTTAGTGGGGTATCTGTAGAGGGATCTGTATTTGGGTAGAGGTATCTTTAGAGGGGTCTGTAGTTAGTGGGGTATCTGTAGAGGGATCTGTATTTGGGTAGAGGTATCTTTAGAGGGGTCTGTAGTTGGTGGGGTATCTGTAGAGGGATCTGTATTTGGGTAGAGGTATCTTTAGAGGGGTCTGTAGTTGGTGGGGTATCTGTAGAGGGATCTGTATTTGGGTAGAGGTATCTTTAGAGGGGTCTGTAGTTGGTGGGGTATCTGTAGAGGGACGAAGGGTCATGCACTGTATTTAGAACTCACTCACCATATAGACGACACTAACAGGTTTTGGACCTTTCTCTTCCAGGGAGAAATTCAGATAGGTTACAGACTCCTCAGGGATTCTGGGAAATGAAGCAATATAGAGTTACAGTGCTGTGGTAGAAGAAATAAACTTCAACAGCATTGAACTAATTTCACAGTGTCGGCATGTCACAACATCAAAAGATCACCCTAGAAAAACACAACACAAAAACATAAGAAGTGTAATTAATGTGAATGCCCAGCAGGTGGCAGTGGATGTTATAGTTTCACCAGTTTGACGGTTCTGTTTGTTTAACATGTTTAAAGCTGAAGTGCACAGCCACCCACACAAACTACAAATTAATGTTAACAACAGTTTGGAGTGTAGAGAATAAATGGCAATGATGAGCAACCAGGGTCAAATATCAGGGTAGCAGGCAGGGTGTGGTCTAGCATGGGAAGGAGGACAAGACAGTCATGGGGAATGGGTGAGAAATGAGTCAATATACACTTCTTCCTCATTTCCACATTTCCTCATCTCGTTTTAACGAGTAAGGTGTGAAAGACTTGAGGCATTTGAACCACAGGAGCTCACACTTCACTGTTCATGTCCTTGGGTCTTGTCTGTGTTCTCCTTGGGGTTCCTGGTGTGTTTGGTACAAAGGTTCCCCGGGATCAGCAGAGAATGAAGAGCAACACATCTAGAAGCCTGCAGAAACGGCAACATCAGACTCAGATTCCTCAGATTTCCTGAGCTCATTCAGACAGCAGATCTCCAGGTCGTTAAGCTAAGAGTACACTGGCGTCATCTGCCTCCTGTCCATTTCCCACTTCTCACAACCTCCTTGGGATGAAACAGTGGCTGGACATGTCTGCTTAGTCTGTAGAGAACTGGGTCATGCACAGTCCAAGCTTGATCAGGAGGCAGCGTAGCATAAGGCTAATAAATCAAAGGTGCAGTTCCTTTACAGGGACATACCAGCTAATATCTAGAATCCAAAGAACCAAAGACCTAGAGCACAGGTCAGTCCTCACCTGTACCACATAGTGTTATTGGGACATATTGTCTGGGCTTCACTCGGGTAGCCTTTAATAAATGTCTGGGTGGTTTCATGTGGCCTGCACTGGGCCATGCAGTTCCTTGTACGTTGCACTCTTGTGACAGACAGAAGTGGATTAGAGGAGTCAACTGACCGAAATGAGAACTAAGGATTTAGCTTACTGGCAGCCCATTTCCTCCTGCCTTGGTTTCATTTACAGTTACAGTGATCAGATAGGAGCACAGTCATGAAGATAGTTTGGGCTGGAGACAGACTGACTGTTCCTTCATCAACCCGTAAGGCCTGAAGGAGTCCAAACAAGGTATATCATATACACCACCAAACGCCAAGTGGAGGACTCTTCTGCCTGCTATTGGATTACTGCGATATTGATCTCACAGAATGCCACTGTGCCACGTGGCACAGTCCCTCAGACATTAATGACACTGTAAGAGATGGTGGGAAGGCGGTGCCACTCAAAGAAACCATTAACCACAAGAAACATTGGGAGGAGGTTCTGAGAGCCACAGGAGGTGGTGATAAGACAAGGTGCTCCACAGCAAGGCCACTGTGTTATGCCTGACGTTCAATCTCTCTGGCTGAGATGCTGAGCTCAGGAGGCAAGACTGAGGCAGAGTAGTTACGCACCACCGCTGTACTATACTGAAAGCCGACTGATCCTGGATAGGCTTTGGGATCATGGGCACCTTTAAAAGGAGCAGAGAGGAGGAAGACGGACAAGCAGCAAGACCCTAACCCTAACCCTAGATGAGCAGAACCCTGTGTGTGTTTAGCAGCCACTGAAAGTGTTTAGCTTTTGGTTGTTGTTTAAATGTAAAAATGAGCTGAAATATCAGCTGTGACCACTTCCCCTGTCTCAAACATCCTTCCTCCCACCCACAGGATGTGCTACAACCACACTGAGAGCCTTGTGGGAGTGGCTGCATGAAGACCATGAGTACATGAGTTTGTTTTATGCCTCCTGGAGAATTCAGAAACGTCACTTACGCGCTGACGGCCACGTCTACAGCGAACTGAACGAGCAGAGATTTCCGCACCATTCCGTCAGTGAAGTTCCCGTTGTTATCACTGTAAACACACAACAGTTCAACTCACACAGTCAGAGCACAGAACAGAGTAGTTGTTCACTGAACAGAACTGCTGTCTGGAAGAGCTCTTCACCTACATCCAGTAATATTTACACTGTAAGCTCAAAATACCTCAGATAACATGCATGAGAGTAACTACCTGCTGGCCACAAGGGTCATCTCCATCGTGTCATTCCAGTCATAGGATCCATTGACACGAAATGTACCCTGGAATGATGCCTACAGCATGGAACGGATCACACATGTCAGAATCCACAGTATATAGGCGTAAACAATGTGTAAAATACAGGGGGTCCTGAGGGGTCCCGGGGGGTCCAGGATTCCCTCTTGGGCCCCTTGAATGTCTCAAATTCAAACTTCTGAAAAATTTATTGTTACATTATTCTGTCCTTGTTTATAAGTAACCTGTATCACCAACCCAGCTCCAGAAGATCTGCCCTGCTGCCAGGCCTTGTTCCAAGCAGAGTCTTCCAAACCTAGCTCAGCTAATCAACTTCTTCAGAGGTTCTGAACTGGCTAGATCAGAAGCATGACCAAGCTAGGGGTAGGTTAAAGAGCCGGGGGCAGAAAGCTGGATACACTTTGGAACAAACGCTGCAGGAAAGCAGATATTGAGGAGGAGGGCTGAGGGCTGCTGGTAGAGGACCTTTCAAAGGTGTACATGTAGATATGGATCTATCAGCTGCACTACATCATGAAAAGCATCCGGCTATTATCGTACAGGTACATCACTTACACTGGTGTCTTTACGGTACACTGGTAAGCTGATGCTGCAGGTTGTTTTATCCAGAGCACCATCATCTCGATCGCCACAACTGCTCAGAGTCCTCCTACTGGCCTGGAAGAGACATTACAGGTAGTGTTCCACATCACCACAGTCGTCTTTCTCAGGAACGTCATCTCGCATGCAGCACGGTTTCTAACTCGATCCAACACAGTAGGTTCACTGATGAAACAGCGTCCATGGCCAGGAGCGGGTTAGCCTGGTAGTCTCAGGACTGGTATGTAGCTCCCAATCCCCCATCACTCTGCTAGGTGGCGTAGCAGAACTGGGAGTTAGCATTCTACTGAAGGGCGTGGAGCTCTCTGACTACAGTACATTAGAGGCAGTTTGAACAGGTGCTATGGCTGGCTTTGAGGGAGATCTAGCCAGTGGAAAAGAAAAATGTGTACGGTGCATTATGGGTAGATCAGTGGGAGGGCTGGCACTAAAAAGCAGCCAGTCAGATAAGATCCCAAAACCCTAAACCGCTTCTATCACCTATCTCCATGTGGCTCCTCTGTCAGCCTGGACAGCAGGCTGCTAACATGTCCTGTGATCAGTAGCAGTGAGAGTCCTGGCTTTGCATTAACGGGTCATCTGTACCTTTGTAGTGTCAAACTTGGAGAGCGACAGGCCCAGTGGGTAGCGCAGCTCTATACTGGTGTTGAAGGAATCGTCTCCTTTGTTCAGCAGAGAAACAGTGATGTTGAAATACGACTGATCCACCACCAACAACCTGCTGTCCCTGAAAGTGAACAACAAACACACAGTCCCATAAACTGTTCCACACGGTCCACCTTAAGATCCACGTATCTGTGATGAGATTCTTACAAGAAGTCGAAGTTCATCTCTAGGTCTGCCACACAGCTCACGTTCCCACAGTTCCTTTGGAAGGGAACCTGGAGCCACAGGAGTAAACAGGTCAGACAGGGGACAGGTGTGGTCCAGCTGAAATGTCCCACTGAGAAGACACACTTTGGTTGCAGATCCAGACAGACTTACATTAATGAAACCGGTCAGACCGACTCCGAGCCAGCTGGTTCAAAGACCCCATAACCCAGAGTACCAGATCCCTGGCTGGTTATTACAGGACTGGTGCCATGATTGTGAATCTGCCAGTCTACTCAGGTTAATCCCTGTCTAAAATAATCCCACTGTGGCAAGCACTGCTATCTAACAACCACAGGGAGTTCCTACTCCGACAAACAGCAGAGAGCTACAGGTCTGTTTGAGTCAGTTAACTAATAGGAGAGATACAGCAGCTTGTATGTGGATGTTAGGTTTATAGTAAGAGCTGATTTGTGGTACAGTGTGAGGATGTGTGACAGCCCCACTTAGAACCTCAGTGGAATCTTTGTTCTGCCACACAGTGGAGGGGCCGGTTGGCCAACACTGCTACAGAGGGAGGGCTGATTGTACAGTGTTGGCTCTGGCTAGATTGACTCTTCCTCAGTCTTACAGACTAACAGACACATGGCTCACCTCCACGTAAGCCATTGTTCTGCTGTCGATGTTGAGGATTGGAGCATTGGAGCTGCTTGGTTGGTGCTCAGCCTGGGAGAAATTCAGCCGGAGCAACACAGGAGACAGCGTGTCCTTCACACAGTCCTAAAATGGAAAGATAATGTGACTAATGGACCAGGACAGTGAGCCTGCAGGGGGATGTAGACGATGTGGTTAGTTCCAACCCTGCTCCAGGTCTTTAGAAAGGCTGTTGGTGCTGGGTTAGAGTGAGGTCTCGGTGTGGATGTGTGACCTTCAGGATCAGGTTTGATGAAGATGAAGATCACATACCGGCATGTAGACCGTGTGGTTGAAGCAGGAATAGCGGGAGTTCAACAGCACAGATGTTTGGAGAGTCCTGGAGTTTTTAACTGTTGGGTAAAACAATGCTCTACTCCACTGTCTCACAGCGTCTGCGTTGAGCTCATAGGACACATTCAGACCACTGTTTACTGCCCCTAAGAGGAACACAAACGCCGTTAGATTGGTGGGTGAAATGGCCGGTTAATGGAGAATGTGTGGCTGCGCTCCAGGGGTTGGTTGAGCTAACAGGGCTTAAGCCTGGTCCTAAGTCTGTTGCAGCTTTTACACCAAGCTGAGACGGTGGAGTAAGTTCTTGACCTTTTCTAAGTTTCACTCTAACTGCCTCGCTGCCCAGTTCTCCCTCTGCACATGCTCCCACTTGGACTACAACTCCCAGGATTCTCTGGTGTATGACATCACAGACTCATGTCCCACAACCACCAATAGAAAATTTAGACTGATATGATCAATATTTACTGAGCTACACATACAGAAGTCTGTCTCTCAGTATGGCGTCGGGCCGCAGTGTTCACTAACCCAACACGCCAGACGTCTCGGTATGGAGCTGTAGAGGTTCCTAATGGTGTCCTGTGATAATCCATCCCATGCAGCTTGAACATCCTCACACAGTTCCCGCAGATGGTGCGGTATTGGTGCCTCCACACATTCATCACTGTAGATGAGCAGCTGCCATTCTGAGTCCCTCCATGACAGTCTGGTACGACACCACTGCAGTCTTTGGTGACGGTGACGGAGACAGTCATGGTAACGGTCTGTGTGCATGTAGTGCAGCCTAAGTTGCTGGGTCAGTCAGGTACAGAGATAAGACCCGTCCTTGCTCACGGCTGAGCATTAAAACTTGAATCATCCACATGTCTCGATGATGTTCCTTCAGGGTACTATTTTTTTTGCATTCGATGGTCATCTTGAGCGATAAAGTCCTCACCTTGACCGTATTATGATCAGAGGCAGAGCTAGCAATGTAGAAGGAGTTTACAACAGAGGCAGAGGCATTTCTCCAGAGGTGAGGTCACATCCCCCCACACAAAGAATCGGTGAGGTTCAGGGCCGGGTTGAGACAGAGAGGGGTGCAAACTCTGAATACATTTTGGATGGCAAGATGTTTCTCCATGAGTAGAACTTCAAACAGAACCAATAACTGGATCACTGAGCGGGTTTCACTATTGGTGGAACGACTTCTGCTTTGGTCAGTAGCGGTGTTTCTCAGTAAGCTAGGTTGTTTCACAACTGCTATGATATGCACCGCTAAGATGCGCAGTAAAGTCCTCTATAAAAACTGATCTGAGCGACCTCAACTAACCGTCTGGATAAAGACCTGGTGATGCATCGGACCCTGGTGATGCACCCCATTGTCCTGTGTTCTACTAGCTGTTGTACTAGCTGCACTGCAGGTGAGCTTACCTGTGCTGTGGGTGTCCTCTTCCACGCTGAAGCAGGTGCTGAGGGTAACAACAGGTATTGTTTTGTCGCTTTTGAGGAGACAGTCAAAGTGGTCAAGGCTGATTTCAGAGGGGGAGAAACTGAGCTGGGCAGAAACAGACAGAACTGGTCGAGCCCTGGAAGAACCAGACACATCACAGGTGAGACTACCTGGGTTATAGAAACGCTGGGTAAAAGCAGCTGTGTTGTTGTTTGTTGAGAGTTTATTCATGTCGCTTGTGTGTTAAGGTTGGGTGGTTAGTTCAGACAGATATTTCATTGTGTAGTGTTCTTACTTTAACAGCATCACAGCCCCTCGCGCTCCCACTACAATGTCTGTGAGTCCATCTCCTTCCATGTCCATGACACCGTCGATCGCCACACCAAACTGCTGCAGCTGGTCAGAAATGGTCCGAGCCAGGATTCGCTACACATACAAACAAACAGATTTACTGATCTGCTGGTACATCCATCCGTAACGATCGGAGAGGTGTGGGCTAGTATCTTCCCAAACCGTGTCTCCTTCCTTTATCATCAACACGCTGTAACATCTGTCCGACTGGTCTGGTGTAACTGTGGAAGCACAAAGGCTCATGGGAAGTGCCAGACTTGCAGTGAGAGAGCCCTAGTCTTGTAGGTAATTGTAACTGGACATGCTGTGTGCAGCAGGGTTGGTTTTGTCCCATGTGTGAAGTATGGGGACCACACCTACAATAACCTGCTGGATCCCTGAATGCTACAAAATCTGAATTCTTAGGGGCTTCACGCCATCACCTGTAACCTCCTCCACCCCCAGTCAGTGAGCTTCTGTCTTTAGTTCCTCTAACTAGGGATGCATCACTGGTCTGCCTATGGGTGGCGCTGTAGCAGCTATATTATTGGCCACATGGGGTGCCCTCCTCTATAAAAGGTAATTAAGCCACCCTCTCGGGTGACGGTTCTTCCTCCTCTGGCCTGACCTGAAAGTACACGCTTTGATTGGGTTTGACTGTAAAAGTTGGTGTGTGGTCTGGGATCAGGTTTGGGGAGAGAGCCCACTCTCATGTTCTGTAGTGGTCTGAGGAGGGTGTAAAGAGGTCAGTATCTCAACCCTGGTCCTGCAGTACCTCACATTTTAGAGTTCCCTGGCTCCCAACACACAAGGTGCAGTGAAAGATTTACTTAACATGCCATGAATGATTTGGTGGATCTGTCTCAATGCAGGAAGAACAGTCTGGGGAATGTAGAGGAATGTTGGAAAGTTGATTCTGGACATGCACAATGCTCTATGAATTCCCTGAACCCAATAGCTTTATATTAGGTGGTACAATGTCCAGGTGAAGACTTTAAAGATACGTGTCCTTACACTTGAAGGAATCAAGCTAACTCTACTTAGCAGATACAACAGATACAAATCTGTGCCCTGTGCTATGTTGAGGTTTTGGGATGTACCTGGCTGTACTGGAGACGTATACCCTGTGTAAGGTTCCCAAGGTAGATGTAGATGGCTCCTCTGCCATCGTCCTCCAGTGGCGCTCCAACAGCTACATCCTGCAGATTATCTCCATTCAGATCTGCTAAAGGTGCTACAGAGGCTGCGAACTGGCCTTGGGCGCAGTCAGCCACCTCCAGTTGCTTCTCTAGTGCCATCTGCAGAGACAGAGAAGGGCCACACATGTTTGGAACTGTCACCAGCTGTCCTTGTCTCAGATTGTTGAGGATGCTTTACTGTAAGTCAGGCTACATGAGTTCATCAACAAACCTAACGTACACCTACAGAAACGCTCGGGTTTACTGCTGGTCTGTTATAATGTCTGGCACTTGTTGCTTGTGCTGGCATTGGTGTGAAGTTGACATGACACTTGACATGTGAGGTGAGATGTCTTTCCTCACGCTAGATTGAGCTATGACACTTTTTGGGGATGTTTTAACAGGCAGCCAAACAATAACCCCTGAAGTGTCACGTGCTGCTAGAAGACTGATGTCAAACTTGCTGTCAGGCAGGAGGGCCACCATCATTGGCTATGAGCTCTGAAGAGAAACTTATTGATGCCTTAAAGTCTTTTCCAGTAAGAGGAAGCAGCCAGAGAAACATATTTGAAGGAGCGGCAGCCACAACTGCTGAATTATCTTTACAGTAGCCCAAGGGGACAACGACGAGACCGACCATGGAGCTACACAGACAGGAACAAGAACCCAGGGACTTCTGATCCAGAAGGCTGAGTAGAGTCATCAGGGACACCCATGTTGGTGAACAGACAGCCCATAATAGCTCTGTCTGATTGAGCTTAATTAATTAAAAGAGGTAACCACAGCATCCCTCACAAATTCATTGACTACAGACAACACAGTGTTGCAGCATTGGTGCAAGAAGCTTGCAGGAGTGTTACTCAGGACTGCATAACAGCCCCCACTGAGACGTGACATCATTCACACCTTGTGAAGGAAGCTGTTGGAGATAGCTAAGGCTGATCATGTGGGGGTGAAGTGGGAGCGACACACAACACACCGGTCTGATACCATGACGAATGCACTGGAGGTGGTGTGAAATGACTTGAACCTTTTTCTTGAATTTCCCTCTGTGATCAATAAAGTATCTATCTATCTACCTGATGACAAACAACATTCAAATGAAGCCACCCACAATATCGTCCTCCATAACTACTCAGAGAGGAACAGCCAAAAGGTCAACCCTACCATTTTCTAATTCCTTTATTTTTCTCTTAGTGTTTATTTTCTCCCCCACAGAAAGTTCCCTGAAGCATCCACAGAGACGTGTTCATCATTTGAGATGGGGTATATTTGACCAGTTCAAGGGCTTCTGGACTGAGATCATCCAGTAACAGGGTCGTGTAGCACTGAATGGTCTAGTTCACTTTGGACTCAGGGGTCCTCAAGGTGCTGAATGACCTGGTATCATAACCATGCCTGTCTGAGCTTTAGGTCCAGGACCTCACCAAGAAGGTGGACCCTGTGACCTACAAGGTGAACCGAAGGTAAATCAAGCCAAGGCCTTGCCTTTGAGCCCAACATCCTGGAAATTAAACTTAAGAGGACACACAGCAAGAGTCAACCATATCTAACCAAGACTGGGAGGGACCGAAACCACCATCAGGGTTACACCTGAATACTGGCTGGTGCTGTGTCAAACAGGAACTGCAGAGTTGATTCAGACTTGTTCCTCAAGAAGGACATTACCACTGATCACTGCTCAGGCTGGTGGAGGTTCCATACTGGTGTGGGACATGTTCTCAAGGCTAGGGCTGGTCCACCTAAACACATCACTGACCGGTACCCACTGCGTTCCACTGCTTGGTGAGCTTTAGCAGAGAGTTTTCCAGAGAGGTCTGTCAAATGGTGTGGGTCCTGCATCTTCAGCCAACTTGAGCCCAATGGCACTGATGTGTCACACTCAGGTTGTCCTGTGCCAGCCGAGGTAACCTTGTCTACCAGTGACTGACTGCAGTGTAGCTGAGGAGGAGGTCTGTACTCTACCTGTTCTGAGAGGCTGTAGACATACATCCTGCCTTCTCTCCGAGGCACAGCCTGGTAGTACAGAGGAGCTCCAACCACAACAAAGTCAGTGTTACCATCCGAGTCCAAGTCCAGCACACAGAGAGCCCCCCCGAAGTAAGAGCCCACCTGCAGAGGAGTTGTTTATGGTCTGAAATCAGCTGAGATTTAAAAGAATAAAGTATAAAACCATCTGAAGATCAGATGAAGGCTGGTGTGTTTGAGTTACTGACCTGTTCTCCCATGACACTGGTAACAACATCCCATGTATTACTCCTCTTACTGAAGAGGGTCACCTGACCATTGTAATTGGACCTTGGAGCTCCAGAGAACAAAAGAGAGATCCCAGCTTTCTGTCCGACCGCCATGGAGTAACCTAAACAGACCAGCAGCATGAACCAGACATCTCCACATACTCTTTACCACAATGTTCATGAAGCTCAGAAAACATCAAGATACCATGAAACACACACACATGGTGAAGCATACAGTGGTTCCCAAACCAGACCTGGGCCAGCAGAACTACAGTCTGACGTACCCATGTAGGAGTTGTTATTCAGGCTTGGGTCTTTGATCTCCATCTCTGAAAATCCAGTTACAGTTTCCTTGACTTCATAAAGCATTCCACGCCACTCGTTCGATCCGACCGCTCCCAATACCAGAGCATCCTGCAGAACAGAGCAGAACAGAAATGTGTCCAGCATGCCTCTCCAGACTGTCCAAAATAACCGCATTATGCCATATGAGATCATTAGTGTAGTTTCCAATGCTCTGGTGATGCTGGCATCCGTGACAGGTCAGAGTCGTCTTACAGACTAACACCAGAGGGACTTAGCAGACGCTCACAGAGTAGGCTAAGATCCAAAACAGGAAGAGCAAGTCAGGCTCAAAACCAGAGAAATCTACCCAACCAGCCACCAAACCAAGGGGTAGGTGAAACACAAGAAGCAAAGATCATACAGGAAGTCAAACAGGGAAGAACACTCAGCATGCATCGTGGGAAACACCTCACAAAGAACCGTGACAAAGACACTAGCATTCAGAACCAGCTGAAAGTAATCAGTATTCAGGTGAGGAGGAACGAGACGCTGAATCAGAAGCTCGTTCCCGCTGACCGGTGGAGTAGTAGGTGTCTAAGGGAGTGAGGCTGGAATATGTCTGGACATACTTTAACATAGACGGCGCTGAAGCCACTTTGGGACAACTCCTTGGTCCGCTCCCGGTGTCCACCACTCTGATCTCCTGAAAACAGGAAGTACAGGATATTCATTAAAACAGTCTTCTGGGTACAGTCATAGAGAATGTCTCCTGTGAACAGTCACTGTCAGCAAAGCAATGCTACTCTGATTCTCCTGGTACCTTCAATTTTGTAGATCTTATTTTGCAGTTTGTCCAGAAGTCCTTCCAGTCCACTGTAGTCAGTAATCTGGAATGTGTTATTTTCTTTGGGATGTGATGAAAAAAACCTTAACTTATCCAGGTCTACATTCCCCACCTGTCCAGGACAAAACCATGATTACTGCACTGCGGTGGGGGATGGATGGTGGAACAGTGAGTGCTGTATGTCTGTTCCTCACCTTGGTTCTCATCATTTATTAATTTAAATAATTATTATTGGCCTGTTTATTATTCTCCTATTCATTCAGATCTCATGTTTCAATTATCCATTATCCATTACGGGCGTTGTGTGCTGCTGTACTCACCCCAATAACGAAGCGAATGATATGTTGATCATTACACCTCTTTATAACATCCTTAGTGTTAAAATCTGAGGGAACTCCATCGGTGATGATGACCAGAGCTTTTGTAGAGTCAGGATCCGCTCCAGACAACTTGTTATTAAAGTGGTTTACTCTGGAAAAACAATCATAGCATAAAAACAAAGTTATCTGCCAAAACATGTTTAATACCTGACATCTTCTTCAGGCTTCTCTAGTTTACAGCAGGAGATGCTCAGCTAACATTGCCAAAGGATGCTGGAGTTGGATTGTCAACAAACTCATCTCAATAAATATTTGTCCAAAAATATACGAATGTAGTATCATTCCTCACAGCACAACCAAATCCCTGAACTCACATACAAGCAACCATGGGATCTACTAACAATCAACCATATAATATACAGTACTAACAAGCAACCATATAATATACAGTACTAACAAGCAACCATGGGATCTACTAACAAGCAATCATGTAATCTACTAAGAAGAAACAGTGTCCCTGAACTCACAAATCCCTGAACTCACAGACAAGCCACCATGGGATCTGGTAACAAGCAATCATGGGATCTACTAACAATCAACCATGGGATCTACTAACAATTAACAATGGGATCTGCTAACAGGCAATCATTGGATCCACTAACAAGCAACAACGGGATCTACTAACAAGTAACCATGGTGTCTACTAACAAGCAGCTTTGGGATGTACTAATAAGCAACCATGGGATCTGGTAACAAGCAACCATGGTATCTACTAACAGGCAATAGTGGGATCTACAAACAAGCAATAGTGGGATCTACTAACAAGCAACCATGGGATCTACTAACAAGCAACCATATTATCTACTAACAGGCAACCATGGGATCTGGTAACAAGCAACCATGGCATCTACTAACAAGTAATAGTGGGATCTACTAACAAGCAACCATGGGATCTACTAACAAGTAACCATAGTATATACTAACAAGCAATCATGGGATCTACTAACAAGAAAGCTTGTGCTCTACTAATAAGCATCAGTGGCATCGACTAACAAGCAACCATGGGATCTACTAACAAGTAACCATAGTATATACTAACAAGCAATCGTGGGATCTACTAACAAGCAGCTTTGGGATGTACTAATAAGCAACCATGGAATCTGGTAACAAGCAACCATGGTATCTACTAACAGGCAACCATGACTTCTAAAAACTAACCATGCTATTTACTAACAGGCAACCATGACATCTTCTAAACAAGTAACTATGGCATCTACTAACAAGCAATAGTGGGATCTACTAACAAGCAACCATAGGATCTACTAACAAGCAACCACATTATCTACTAACAGGCAACCATGACTTCTAAAAACTAACCATGCTATTTACTAACAGGCAACCATGACATCTTCTAAACAAGTAACTAGGACATCTACTAACAAGCAATAGTGGGATCTACTAACAAGCAACCATGGGATCTACTAACAAGCAACCATATTATCTACTAACAGGCAACCATGGGATCTGGTAACAAGCAACCATGGCATCTACTAACAAGTAATAGTGGGATCTACTAACAAGCAACCATGGGATCTACTAACAAGAAAGCTTGTGCTCTACTAATAAGCATCAGTGACATTGACTAACAAGCAACCATGGGATCTACTAACAAGTAACTATGGGATCTACTAACAAGTAACCATAGTATATACTAACAAGCAATCATGGGATCTACTAACAAGTAACCATGGGATCTACTAACAAGAAAGCTTGTGCTCTACTAATAAGCATCAGTGGGATCTACTAACAGGCAACAATGGGATCTACTAACAAGTAACTATGGTATTTACAACAAGTAACCATGGTATCTAATAACAAGCAGCTTTGGGATGTACTAATAAGCAACCATGGTATCTGCTAACAGTCAACCATGACTTCTAAAACCTAACCATGCTATTTACTAACAGGCATCCATATTATCTACTAACAAGCAACCATGGGATCTAATAACAAGTAACCATGGGATCTAATAACAAGTAACCATGGGATCTGCACAGTACTGCAAAGCAGGACGTTATACACAGGTGGGAGATATAGGAGGAACAGGGGGAGACAAGACTGAGAGGAGAACGAAGAGGACATGGCAGGAGAGCACATGGTTATGACAGAGGAGCACCCAGAGGAGAACCTGTGACAATGTACTAATCTGTGCAATCAGGGCTTTTCATTGGAGCGTTGGTGTTAAGATC
>JAMWET010001601.1:30000-37500 GCA_024036415.1 Prochilodus magdalenae
TGTAGGGTGGGTTTGTTTTGTTCTGTCCCGCTTTAAGGCATGTAGCTTGTATACGTAAAGACAGTAAGCCTGGTTAGGTTCGGTACTTCTGAACTGAACCGCTGCCTGAGGAAGGTCCAGAAGATCCGGTTGGACGGTAGCCACAGCCTGACAGCCTGTTCCCCCTACTGCCATTAGGCAGGAGGTACCGCAGAATCTGGGCCATAACAAACCGGCGCTTTTACCCACAGGCCATCAGAGTCCTGAACAAGCTGTGAACCTTTCCACACCACCAACACCACCCATACCACCAACATTACCAACAGCACCAATATCATCAACATCACCAACACCACCAACAGTACCAATACCACCAAAACCACCAACACCACCAACACCCCAACAGCACCAATACCACCAACATTTCCAACAGCACCAATATCATCACCACCAACACCCCAACAGCACCAATACCACCAACATTACCAACAGCACCAATATCATCAACATCACCAACACCACCAACAGTACCAATACCACCAAAACCACCAACACCACCAACACCCCAACAGCACCAATACCACCAACATTACCAACAGCACCAATACCACCAATATCATCAACATCACCAACACCACCAACAGTACCAATACCACAAAAACCACCAACACCACCAACACCCCAACAGCACCAATACCACCAACATTACCAACAGCACCAAAACCACCAATGCCACCAACATTACCAACAGCACCAATACCACCAAAATCATCAACATCACCAACACCACCAACAGTACCAATACCACCAAAACCACCAACACCACCAACACCCCAACAGCACCAATACCACCAACATTACCAACAGCACCAATACCACCAATATCATCAACATCACCAACACCACCAACAGTACCAATACCACAAAAACCACCAACACCACCAACACCCCAACAGCACCAATACCACCAACATTACCAACAGCACCAAAACCACCAATACCACCAACATTACCAACAGCACCAATACCACCAATATCATAAACATCACCAACAGTACCAATACCACCAAAACCACCAACACCACCAACACCCCAACAGCACCAATACCACCAACATTACCAACAGCACCAATACCACCAAAACCACCAATACCACCAACACCACCAACAGCACCAATACCACCAATATCATCAACATCACCAACACCACCAACAGTACCAATACCACCAAAACCACCAACACCCCAACAGCACCAATACCACCAACACCACCAACAGCACCAATACCACCAATATCATCAACATCACCAACACCACCAACAGTACCAATACCACCAAAACCACCAACACCACCAACACCCCAACAGCACCAATACCACCAACATCACCAACACCACCAACACCACTAACATCATCAATACCACCAACAGCACCAATACCACCAACACCACTAACATCATCAATACCACCAACAGCGCCAATATCAACCAACACCACCAACAGCACCAATACCACCAATATCATCATCACCAACACCACCAACAGTACCAATACCACCAAAACCACCAACACCACCAACACCCCAACAGCACCAATACCACCAACATCACCAACACCACCAACACCCCAACAGCACCAACACCACCAACAGCACCAATACCACCAATATCATCAACATCACCAACACCACCAACAGTACCAATACCACCAAAACCACCAACACCCCAACAGCACCAATACCACCAACACTACCAACAGCACCAATACCACCAATATCATCAACATCACCAACACCACCAACAGTACCAATACCACCAACACCCCAACACCCCAACAGCACCAATACCACCAATATCATCATCACCAACACCACCAACAGTACCAATACCACCAAAACCACCAACACCACCAACACCCCAACAGCACCAATACCACCAACATCACCAACACCACCAACACCCCAACAGCACCAACACCACCAACAGCACCAATACCACCAATATCATCAACATCACCAACACCACCAACAGTACCAATACCACCAAAACCACCAACACCCCAACAGCACCAATACCACCAACACTACCAACAGCACCAATACCACCAATATCATCAACATCACCAACACCACCAACAGTACCAATACCACCAAAACCACCAACACCCCAACAGCACCAATACCACCAAAATCATCAACATCACCAACACCACCAACAGTACCAATACCACCAAAACCACCAACACCACCAACACCCCAACAGCACCAGTACCACCAACATCACCAACACCACTAACATCATCAATACCACCAACAGTGCCAATATCACCAACACCACCAACAGCACCAATACCACCAATATCATCATCACCAACACCACCAACAGTACCAATAACACCAAAACCACCAACACCACCAACACCCCAACAGCACCAATACCACCGACATCACCAACACCACTAACATCATCAATACCACCAACAGCACCAATACCACCAACATCACCAACACCACTAACATCATCAATACCACCAACAGCGCCAATATCAACCAACACCACCAACAGCACCAATACCACCAATATAATCACCAACACCACCAACAGTACCAATACCACCAAAACCACCAACACCACCAACAACCCAACAGCACCAATACCACCAACATCACCAACACCACCAACATCATCAATACCACCAACAGCACCAATACCACCAACATCACCAACACCACCAACATCATCAACACCACAACAGCACCAATAGCACTAACAGTACCAACACCACCAATACCATTTGTTTTGTCTCCTAGTTGTCACGGTGACCAGAAAGCTGAATAAAATGAAGCACTCGTTTAGAGACTCTTTGCGTTTGTTTCTTGAAGCCAAGTTCTGCTTCACGCTGGAGGTCTGTAGTGGTGGCTGTTGGGTCAGTCAGGTACAGAGATAAGACCCGCCCCTGCTTACGTCACGTGTGCGGGTTGGTTCCTTCTGGGTGGAGCTGTTGTTTGATGATAAGTTTATGTGTTTGTAATTAGACATGCTGAAGACTGAAGTACAGAAGTGTCGCCGTGACGACTAACCGTAAGGACGCCGATGTAATAACGTCCAGTTCACGTTCAGCTACTGCAGAGACCAGTAACAATAACGAAGTGACACAAACATTAATACTCATAGAGTAACACTGACATCAGCTCCATACACAAACACAAACCCGCTGACATAATCTCACCACCACATTACCTCACAAGTGCTTCCGCTCTCAGCCTCGTCAGCCTCGTCTCGCTGTCACATCTAACATTCTATCTCTAACTCCAGTTTACTTCCAGCCTGCATTTAATGCCCCGCCCCCTTACTGAGCCCAACCTTCAGAGATCTGGAGGGCTTATTAGATGTGGTTGGAGCTAGACTCTGCAGGTGGGGCCAGCGACCACTGACCTGAGGTACCTGTGGTGTTTCCACCCTAACCTGTGCAGTGTTGATTAGGGTGTAGACTCCTTGCACCACACCAACATGGAGCTCTAACAGATAACTAACGTGTTTCTAGTGCAACACCACAAGAGGAAACGCAACACCAAAACAGGAACCCGATAATAGTTCTGAGTCTCATGGTTCCTCTACGGTGGAAAGCTCATTGGGTTCCATATATATATACACACACATATATATGTATACACTTTATATATAAGTTTAAAATGTAAAAATATATATATAAAACTTCCTCTGACTACCACACGAGTACAACCAGACGTCACAGAGCACTCTGGAGGCAGGCAGATGCCTAACGCAGTGTGTATGAGGTGCTACAGGTCTGAGTTGATCTGCTCCTTACAGGCCACCGTACTGTGATAGCACCTCTCACGCAGGAACATCATACTTCACAAATATAGAAGAAGGTTCTTTCATCTTCACAGCTCATATGAAGATGTGATGTACGACACAGCGAAGATATAAGGTGCCAAATTACACCATGTTAGATCAAGTCAATATAAATCACATATAAATAATTCAATTCATCATTTAGTATCCACTATGAAATATTCAGCATCCACTATGAATTATTCAGCATCCACTATGAAATATTCAGTATCCAGTATGAAATATTCAGCATCCACTATGAATTATTCAGCATCCACTATGAATTATTCAGTATCCAGTATGAATTATTCAGTATCCACTATGAATTATTCAGTATCTACTATAAATTATTCAGCATCCACTATGATTTATTCAGCACCCACTATTAATTATTCAGCATCCACTATTAATTATTCAGCATCTACTATGAATTATTGATCATCCACTATGAATTATTCAGTATCCACTATTAATTATTCAGCATCTACTATGAATTATTGATCATCCACTATGAATGATTCAGTATCCACTATGATTTATTCAGCACCCACTATTAATTATTCAGTATCCACTATGATTTATTCAGCATCCACTATGAATTATTCAGTATCCACTATGAATTATTTAGTATCCAGTATGAATTGTTTAGTATCCACTATGAATTATTAAGTATCCACTATGAATTATTCAGCATCCACTATGAATTATTCAGTATCCAGTATGAATTATTCAGTATCTACTATGAATTATTCAGCATCCACTATGAATTATTCAGCACCCACTATGAATTATTCAGCATCCACTATGAATTATTCATCACCCACTATGAATGATTCAGTATCCACTATGAATTATTCAGCATCCACTATGAATTATTCAGTATCTACTATGAATTATTCAGCATCCACTATGAATTATTCAGTATCCACTATGAATTATTTAGTATTCAGTATGAATTGTTTAGTATCAACTATGAATTATTCAGTATCCACTATGAATTATTCAGTATCTACTATGAATTATTCAGTATCTACTATGAATTACTCAGTATCCACTATGAATTATTCAGCATCCACTATAAATTATTCAGCATCTACTATGAATTATTCAGCATCCACTTCAGCATCCACTACCTGCACAATGTATATAGCCTGTATAATTCTAAATTGTTTACATTTTATATTTTATATTTTATTTTATATATTCTCTGCATGCTTAATTTTTTATCCTTGTTATTTGTCTATTTATATTTATACTTTTTATTCTATGACATCCAATGTGGGCAGAAAAGTAAGAATTTCATTGTACAGGGAAACTAGTTTCCTTACTGTGCATATGACAATAAAGCTTTGAATCTTTGAATCTTGAATCTGAATTATTCAGTATCCAGTATGAATTATTCAGTATCTACTATGAATTATTCAGCATCCACTATGAATTATTCAGCATCCGCTATCAATTATTCAGTATCCAGTATGAATTATTCAGTATCTACTATGAATTATTCAGCATCCACTATGAATTTTTCAGCACCTACTATGAATTATTCAGCATCCGCTATGAATTATTCAGTATCCACTATGAATTATTCAGTAGCACTATGAATTATTCAGTAACACTATGAATTATTCAGCATCCACTATGAATTTTTCAGCACCTACTATGAATTATTCAGTATCCACTATGAATTATTCAGTGTCCACTATGAATTATTCAGTAACACTATGAATTATTCAGTATCCACTATGAATTATTCAGTATCCACTATGAATTATTCAGTAACACTATGAATTATTCAGTAACACTATGAATTATTCAGTATCCACTATGAATTATTCAGTATCCACTATGAATTATTCAGTATCCACTATGAATTATTCAGTATCTACTATGCTCATTTTAGGCCTGTTTGTGTAGGCGATCTCTGGTGTGCGTGTCTGAGTTGCTGTAAAGACCTGTTTACGCTGGTAGGTATATGAACTGACTGGGTGTATCTGCAGAACTGTGTGGTGAAGTGAGACTGAATATAGTTACACTGTGTAGCTGCTGTGTATCTGACCGTCTATCTGTAAATGTAAACCACAGTGAACAACAGCTGTGGTTAGAAAAGGGTGCAGTAAACTGCTGTTTATATACTTACTAGAACTTCTTGTGTCTGCACACACACACACACACACACACACACACACACACACACACACACACACACACACACGTACACGTACACACACACACACACACACACACACACACACACACACACACACACACACACGTACACGTACACACACACACACACACATACACACACACACACACACACACACACACACACACACACACACACACACACACGTACACGTACACACACACACACACATACACACACATACACACACACACACATACACACACATACACACACACACATACACACACACGCACACACACACATACACACACATACACACACACACATACACACACGTACACACACACACACACACACACACGTACACACACATACACACACACACACACACACACACACACACACACACATACACACACACACACACATACACACACACACATACACACACACACACACACATACACACACACACACACTTTGTATCATGTGCATGTAGGCGAAGGCGTGGCTGTTTTTCGGCCTTGTGAGGTCTCACTGTCTCACTGTCTCACCGTCTCACTGTCTCACCGTGTCACTGTCTCACCGTCTCACCGTCTCACCGTCTCACTGTCTCACCGTGTCACTGTCTCACCGTCTCACTGTCTCACCGTCTCACCGTCTCACTGTCTCACCGTCTCACCGTCTCACCGTCTCACTGTCTCACCGTCTCACCGTCTCACCGTCTCACTGTCTCACCGTCTCACCGTCTCACCGTCTCACTGTCTCACCGTCTCACCGTCTCACCGTCTCACTGTCTCACCGTCTCACTGTCTCACCGTCTCACCGTCTCACCGTCTCACTGTCTCACCGTCTCACCGTCTCACCGTCTCACTGTCTCACCGTCTCACTGTCTCACCATCTCACCGTCTCACTGTCTCACTGTCTCACCGCCTCACCGTCTCACCGTCTCACTGTCTCACTGTCTCACTGTCTCACCGTCTCACCGTCTCACTGTCTCACTGTCTCACCGTCTCACTGTCTCACCGTCTCACCGTCTCACTGTCTCACTGTCTCACCGTGTCACTGTCTCACTGTCTCACCGTCTCACTGTCTCACCGTCTCACTGTCTCACCGTCTCACTGTCTCACCGTCTCACCGTCTCACTGTCTCACCGTCTCACTGTCGTATCTAACATTACTCCTTCAGAGCAGAGGAGAACCTCCACACCAGCTGCTCAGTCAGCTTCTCCTCTCCACCTTAAATGGTGCAGCAGTTAAAGTGTATCATTAGAATCCCCGACCCCTAATCCCTCACTTAATTCTGAAATTCCAAAATTTAGGACTAATTCTCGTGTCCCACTAGATATAATTCACACCTCGTCTCTAACCCTGAATCTCTGTAGATGTTCCAGATACACACGGCGTCAGTTTGGCTCCCTATCGCTGGATGCTAGTTACGATTTTCAGTTCCAAGTCCCTAACCTTAATCTCCAACCCCAACATCTAATCCCTAAAGTAAAGCTGCGTTATGCAT
>JAMWET010001601.1:42500-50000 GCA_024036415.1 Prochilodus magdalenae
TACCGGTACTCTCCATACTTAAGTACATCTGAAGGTACATACTTTAGTACTGGTACTCTCCATACTTAAGTACATCTGAAGGTACATACTTTAGTACTGGTACTCTCCATACTTAAGTACATCTGAAGTACATACTTTAGTACTGGTACTCTCCATACTTAAGTACATCTGAAGGTACATACTTTAGTACTGTTACTCTCCATACTTAAGTACATCTGAAGATACATACTTTAGTACTGTTACTCTCCATACTTAAGTACATCTGAAGGTACATACTTTAGTACTGGTACTCTCCATACTTAAGTACATCTGAAGGTACATACTTTAGTACTGTTACTCTCCATACCTAAGTACATCTGAAGGTACATACTTTAGTACTTGTACTCTCCATACTTAAGTACATCTGAAGGTACATACTTTAGTACTGGTACTCTCCATACTTAAGTACATCTGAAGGTACATACTTTAGTACTGGTACTCTCCATACTTAAGTACATCTGAGGGGACATACTTTAGTACTGGTACTCTCCATACTTAAGTACATCTGAGGGGACATACTTTAGTACTGGTACTCTCCATACTTAAGTTCATCTGAAGGTACATACTTTAGTACTGGTACTCTCCATACTTAAGTACATCTGAAGGTACATACTTTTGTACTGTTACTCTCCATACTTAAGTTCATCTGAAGGTACATACTTTAGTACTGGTACTCTCCATACTTGAGTACATCTGAAGGGACATACTTTAGTACAGTTACTCTCCATACTTGAGTACATCTGAAGGGACATACTTTAGTACAGTTACTCTCCATACTTAAGTACATCTGAAGGTACATACTTTAGTACTGTTACTCTCCATACTTAAGTACATCTGAAGGTACATACTTTAGTACTTGTACTCTCCATACTTAAGTACATCTGAAGGTACATACTTTAGTACTGGTACTCTCCATACTTAAGTACATCTGAAGGGACATACTTTGGTACTGGTACTCTCCATACTTAAGTACATCTGAGGGGACATACTTTAGTACTGGTACTCTCCATACTTAAGTACATCTGAAGGTGCATACTTTAGTACCGGTACTCTTCATACTTAAGTACATCTGAAGGTACATACTTTAGTACTGTTACTCTCCATACTTAAGTACATCTGAAGGTACATTCTTTAGTACTGTTACTCTCCATACTTAAGTACATCTGAAGGTACATACTTTAGTACAGTTACTCTCCATACTTAAGTACATCTGAAGGTACATACTTTAGTACTGTTGCTTTCCATAATTAAGTACATCTGAAGGTACATACTTTAGTACTGTTACTCTCCATACTTAAGTACATCTGAAGGTACATACTTTAGTACTGGTACTCTCCATACTTAAGTACATCTGAAGGGACATACTTTAGTACTGTTACTTTCCATACTTAAGTACATCTGAAGGGACATACTTTAGTACTGTTACTCTCCATACCTAAGTACATCTGAAGGTACATACTTTAGTACTGTTACTTTCCATACTTAAGTACATCTGAAGGTACATACTTTAGTACTGTTACTCTCCATACTTAAGTACATCTGAAGGTAAATACTTTAGTACTGGTACTCTCCATACTTAAGCACATCTGAAGGTAAATACTTTAGTACTGTTACTCTCCATACTTAAGTACATCTGAAGGTGCATACTTTAGTACCGGTACTCTTCATACTTAAGTACATCTGAAGGTACATACTTTAGTACTGTTACTCTCCATACTTAAGTACATCTGAAGGTACATACTTTAGTACTGTTACTCTCCATACTTAAGTACATCTGAAGGTACATACTTTAGTACTGGTACTCTCCATACTTAAGTACATCTGAAGGTACATACTTTAGTACTGTTACTCTCCATACTTAAGTACATACTTTAGTACTGTTACTCTCCATACTTAAGTACATCTGAAGGTACATACTTTAGTACTGGTACTCTCCATACTTAAGTACATCTGAAGGTATATACTTTAGTACTGGTACTCTCCATACTTAAGTACATCTGAAGGTACATACTTTAGTACTGGTACTCTCCATACTTAAGTACATCTGACGTACATACTTTAGTACTGGTACTCTCCACAGGAGCCTGAGAGGAACCTGAGAGGGGCCTGAGAGGAGCCTGAGAGGCGTCTGAGAGGAGCCTGAGAGGAGCCTGAGAGGAGCCTGAGAGGAGCCTGAGAGGAGCCTGAGAGTAGCCTGAGAGGATGTGATGGAGGCGTGTTTCTCGTCCCCTTCAGTGGAACATCCTGAGAAGAGTGATCGTTTGTCTCTAAGGCAACAGACCACAGAGATGAAGATCTGCAGAACATCAGAGACAGTGTGGAGGATATCAGATCTTAAACAGAATAACCTCCACCCACAGGACGCTGGAACTCCCCAGCAGTTAGCAGAGGCTCTTATCCAGAGTGACCCACAGGAGCGCTTAGTGTCCAGTCAGATATGTGTCCTATATATATACATATATACATGTGTGTAATTATATATACAAACACCCATATATATAGATACACACACCCTACATGTATACACCCATAAATATATATACACTTGTATATACATATACACACATATATATATATATATATATGTGTGTGTATTTTATTTCAGTCTACACTAGATAACAGAGTATTTTTGGGTATATATATATATATACCCAAAAATACTCTGTTATCTAGTGTAGACTGAAAATACTCAAATACTCAGACACTCAAATACTCAGATACTCAAATACTTACTCAAATCAAATACTCAAATACTCAGATACTCAAATACTCACTCAAATCAAATACTCAAATACTCAGATACTCAAATACTCACTCAAACCAAATACTCAAATACTCAGATACTCAAATACTCACTCAAATCAAATACTCAAATACTCAGATACTCAAATACTCACTCAAACCAAATACTCAAATACTCACTCAAATCAAATACTCAAATACTCAGATACTCAAATACTCACTCAAATCAAATACTCAAATACTTAGATACTCAAATACTCAAATCAAATACTCAAATACTCAGATACTCAAATACTCACTCAAATCAAATACTCAAATACTCGGGATCATGATTAGCACCATCTTTATTAGAGAAAAATGATAACATTATAAAAGTTTATCCAGAATTACTACAAACCAATAACCAGCATTAGGAATGAACCTCTGAGCCTCCACCAGCTCTGTACCATCACTGTGGAACATTCTCAACTCTGTTCTAGATTCAGCTTCGGCTATCTTTAGAGCATTTCAGTTCGTTATGAAACTTCACACTGGCCAAAGAGCAGCTGGTGTTTCTGAAGTGTTTAGACAGTGACATTAATAAACAGCACCACCTCAACGATCAACCAGCGGCTCGGTGCTGTACACACAGCACTGATAACGACTGCGACGGCTCGTCACAGCCCGGTGATACGTGAGGTCCCCGTATGGTGTAGTTATAAAGACTCTCAGGTGGTATTATAGTTACGGTGCTTTAATGATCTCTAGGTCACGTAGTAGACGGTTAAACATTCACACAGTGGCTCTTATTAATGAACTATTATTTAATTATTAACTATCATTAACAAACTAATAGACAACCATTAACTGTTCTTCATGCTGCTGGTTCTCCGGAGCAGAACCGTTTATATTAGCCACCAACCTGAGATCCCAACCAGGGAGTTCCTTAACTCATGCTAACGTGCTACATGCTAACATGCTACATGCTAACAGGTAAAGAACTTAATGTCTCTACTTGAACTGTTACGCGTCTGCGAACAGATGCTGCCCTTCTTCGTGGTGTGTCCTGTTCTGTCCGGTCCACTTGGTTCTAGACCAGCAGCGTCGAGGTTCCAGAAACCCAGGGATCAGTCTGAGAGCGCTGGCTGGTGGAGAACTGGTCAGTCCTGAAACCTCTGCAGCATCTCACAGGTCTTCTTGGCCAGGACCTCCTGGATCTTTTTCACTCTGCGGTCGGTTACAGGCCGGACGTAGCTGTGGGGCAGGACCACCGCCATGCCGTCCTGCACTTCGCCCATCACCAGCAGAGGGCCTTCTTCCTGCAGCGTGACATTGGGGCAGGGGCAGCTCCAGTCCATGTGAGTCAGGGTCACCTCCAGGTGGCGAGCCTTGAACAGCTCCAGGCCCATCTTCTGGTCCCGCAGAACCTGCTCGAGGCGGAAGCGCGCGATTCCTGAGTCAAGTTCCTCGATCAGTTCTGTCAGGCGCCCAACGATGGCGAAGTCACTGCGGCACAGACTGGGCACCAGCCTGCCTTTTGGTCGGCAGCTTCGGCACTGCCGCGCCCTGGGTTGAGGGCATCTTGCTTCGCAGTCTGTCCGGGAACGAAAGTTGTTGCTGTTTCCTTGGCATCCACCATAGACAAAGGCCTGGCACTGCTTGCTGATGCCATTGTACGCCCAGCGGGCTTCCCAGTTCCGGCACGGCCCCTGGACCGCTGGAAGTGTGCATGTGCCCAGTCCTTCGCGCTGACACGCTGCCTGGCATTCCTCATATGTCTCAAACCTGTTTCGGCCACCTGGGCAGCCACCATGGGCAAAGGGCCGGCAGGATCCCAGTGAGGTATCGTAGTGCCAGTCAACATGGGTTTCACCACAATCGCCACGCTCTACACCCGCCAGGCAGTCAGCGGGTGAAAATGGACGCCCCAGAGATTCCATACCTGCCTCCAATTCCTCGTAGAAGTCATGCTCCGCTCGGATGACTACAGACAGGGGATAATCCGCACGCAAGACGCCGACGGAATTGCGAGCGATGCAGGTATAGATGCCCGTGTCTGACACCTGAGCATTGTAGACCACCAGCTGGCCAATGTTTGTGATCACCACATTACCGTACATCTGATCCGGACGCATCACCAAGTGGTCCCGCCGTTCTGACTGCTTCTCCCAGGTGACATCCGGCTTAGGATGACCAATGACATCGCAGTGGAAGCTAACGGTGCCGCCCAGGTACACGGCCTGGTGCTGGGGGTTAGAGTACAGAGTTGGGGGGAAAGGTGCCGAAGAAGTGGGGGTAGCCTGGGAAGTGGTCCCTGGGGTCAGGGGGCTTGTGGCTGGGGCAGAAAGGTGATACCTGCAGGTGACCACGGTCAAAGTCACACCTTGGATGCAAGCCTCTGCGTCCATGTAGCAGCGGTTGAAGTAGGTGAGGCCGTCGGAAGCGCAGGTGAAGCTGGGTTCACTCTCGCACCGATCCTGACACTTACACACTGGCTGGCCTTCCCACACCTCACACACCGCCCCCTGCTGGTTGCACAGGTAACCTGAGCAGCTGGCCACAGCTCCTTCTGACGTGTTGGTGCCTGACTGTCCATCAGGAAGCGCAGGAGTCCCGTCGGAGAAACGGGCGGCCACACAGCTGAGCAGGCCGCACACGTTGGTGCAGCATTTCTCAAACCCAGCACAGTCCTGTAACAAACAGCACATCAACAGTCACGCCCTCAGGAAATCACACCTGCACTACAGAACTCCGGCTTACTTGGAATTGGATTCCCACTCAGCGTGGCTGCTTCTGTCATTCCTGGAGACCTAGTCAGAAGTCCTATTACAAATCCAATTCCAAAAAAGCCGGAACAGAACGACAGTGTGTAAAACACTAACAACATTATGGGCTGCATGGTTTTAACAACATTCCCAAACTGATTCCGACATTCCAGGAATTTAAGACTAGGAATGTTCAGATAGCAAGTTCCTGGGTCAGGGACTGCAGGATGTCAGGTGTTTCACCCTCTACAGGACATCAACCCCGCTGTAAAAAAGAAAACTTGGTGACCTTTGACCCCTCATTATAAACCAGCATGTTTCTCTGATGATGTCACCACACGGGCTCAGGAACTCTGTCACTCAGCGTGATCAGTAGACACCGTCCGTCACTGCGTGACACAGGGCGCGACTGACCTACACACTGAGGAGTCCCGGAACACTGCTGAGCTCCCTGGACTCCAGCTGCTCTGAACTGGACTGACGGTCAGTGTGTGCTGTGGTGTAATGGGAACACTATAGGAGCAGGTTCAGGGCGAGCGCAGGGTGTCCAGGGCGAGCGCAGGGTGTTCAGGGCGAGCGCAGGGTGTTCAGGGCGAGCGCAGGGTGTCCAGGGCGAGCGCAGGGTGTTCAGGGCGAGCGCAGGGTGTCCAGGGCGAGCGCAGGGTGTCCAGGGCGAGCGCAGGGTGTCCAGGGCGAGCGCAGGGTGTTCAGGGCGAGCGCAGGGTGTCCAGGGCGAGCGCAGGGTGTCCAGGGCGAGCGCAGGGTGTCCAGGGCGAGCGCAGGGTGTTCAGGGCGAGCGCAGGGTGTCCAGGGCGAGCGCAGGGTGTTCAGGGCGAGCGTCCATGGCGACGCAGGGTGTTCAGGGCGAGCGCAGGGTGTCCAGGGCGAGAGCAGGGTGTTCAGGGCGAGCGCAGGAGTGTTTCAGGGCGAGTTGCAGGGATGTCCAGGCCAGGCGAGCGCAGGGTGTTCAGTAGAAGGCGAGCGCAGGGGTGTCAGGGGCGAGCGCAGGGTGTTCAGCGGGGCAGGCGATCGCAGGGTGTTCAGGGCGAGGGGGTCCAGCGAAGGGTGGTCCATGGCGAGCGCAGGGGGGAGGGGTGTTCAGGGCGAGCAGGGCAGGGGTGTGTCCAGGCTCGAGCGCAGGGTGTCCAGGGCGAGCGCAGGGTGTTGAGCGCAGGGTGTCCGCGAGCGCAGGGCAGAGCGCGTGGTTCAGGGCGAGCGCAGGGAGAGCGCAGGGTGTCCAGGGTGTTGGGAGAGCGCAGGGTGTCCAGGGTGAGCGCAGGGGTGTGCGAGCGCCAGGGTGTTCAGGGCGAGCGCAGGTGTCAGGGCGATCCAGTGGGTGAATGTGGGGTTTGTTCAGGGTGTCCAGGGAGAGCGCAGGGGAGGCGAGCGCAGGGTGTCCAGGGTTGGGAGGAGCAGGGCGGGTGTTCAGGGCGAGCGCAGGGTGTTCAGGGCGAGCACAGGGTGTTCAGGGCGAGCGCAGGGTGTGGCGAGCCAGGGCGAGTGAGGCGGCAGGGTGTTCAGGGCGAGAGCGGGTGTTCGCAGGGGGTTCAGGTCCAGGGCGAGCGCAGGGTGTTCAGGGCGAGCGCAGTGTGTTCAGGGTGAGCGCAGGGTGTCCAGGGAGAGCGCAGGGTGTCCAGGGTGAGCGCAGGGTGTCCAGGGCGAGCGCAGGGTGTCCAGGGGGAATGTGGGGTGTTCAGGGCGAGCGCAGGGTTGTCCATAAAGCGCAGGTGATGGGCGAGCGCAGGTCAGGGTTGTCCAGGGCGAGTACGCACAGTCCAGGAGATGTACCGAGGGTGTACAGCAGCCGAGCGGAGGGTGTTCAGTGGTCTGAGCGCAGGGTGTCCAGGGAGAGCGCAGAGGTGTCCCAGGTGATTGAGCGCACCGTGTTGGGGCGTGGAGCAGGGGGTGAGGGCGAGCGCATACGGGTGTGCCGGCAAAGAGCGCGAGGGTGTCCAGTGGCGAATCGCAGGGTGTC
>JAMWET010001601.1:55000-75000 GCA_024036415.1 Prochilodus magdalenae
CTCACACTCATTCCACCTTACGATCACAGACCAAACACGTTTTATCAACACTCATTCCACCTTAAATATCACAGACCGAACTACAGTTAACCTCAGTCATGTCACCCACGATCACAGACCAAACACAGTTTACTCAGCACAGACATTCCACCTTAAACGATCACAGACCAAACACAGTTTACTCAACACAGACATTCCACCTTAAACGATCACAGACTAAACACAGTTTACTCAACACAGACATTCCACCTCAAAACACGACTAAACACAGTTTACCTCAAGCACTTTCCACCTTAAACGAAACACAGACCAAACACAGTTTACTTCACTCAATTCCCACCTTAAATGATTCACAGACCAAACACAGTTTTACTCGCACTCATTCCATTCCACCTTAAACGATCATAGACCAAACACAGTTTACTTTCCTTTAAACGAATCACAGACCAAACACAGTTTACTTAACACAGTCATTCCACCTTAAACGATCACAGACCAAACACAGTTTACTCAACACAGACATTCCACCTTAAATGATCACAGACCAAACACAGTTTACTCAACACAGACATTCCACCTTAAATGATCTACAGTTCTGTTTATCCGAGACTGAGCTGGTGGTGAGTTCTGGATAAGAGAACCGGGACCTCCGCGAGGTCATGTTCCTTCGTGTTCCTTCATGTTCCCGTGGAGTGAGCTGTTCCTCTGGGAATGATCTAGGGGTCCATCTGTTTGGCCTTCAGACTCTACACATGGAGCTGCTCATGCTAATGCAGACCTTTATTCTTGAGTGGCAGTGGAAGGTCAGAGGTCACAGAGGGTCTCCCATGTGACCACACTCGACACATTGATACAGAGAACAAAGAGGAAGCTAACCGCACACAGTTCCACTGGAGCTGCTGAGGGGTAACCTGAGCGATGGAGTATAGGCTATTACATTACGTCTCCGCTAACACGCTAGCCTCATGCTAAATGCTAACATGGGTTAGATGACCTTATTCTGTGTATGTAGATTATATAGACACTGTATATACATACACACTATACACTCAGCTGCACCGCGAGGTGTATACCACCAGGAACATTCTCAGTTCAGTTTAGACATGTCCCGCTCAGTCTATCAGTGTACACCTGGTAACACCTGGTACAATTTCATTCTACATATTCATATTTTCATTTTTTAATTTTATAGGAACTTTATTACAATAGAATTCATTAAAACTTCATAACTTAACTAATAACTTAACTTACAACTTACTAGTACACCTTTCTAGATATTATAATATCTAATATTTTAGAAAAATGTTATTCTGCATATGAGTTTTATTTTTAACTTTATTTCCAGATAAAAATTATTCACATTTAATTTGGGATTTAATTTACTAGAATTTCATTCTTGGTGTTAATTTTATCATGATTCCATTGTGTATGTAATCCTGAGTAAAATGTTATTGTGTATGTTAATTTCAGTAGAATTATATGGTATATGTTAATTTTAGTAGAATTTTTGTGTAATTTTACTAGAAATGTTTTGTTTGTATTAATTTTAGTAGAATTCTATTATGTATATTAATTTGAGTAAATTTTATTGTGTGTATTAATTTTAGTATAATTCTATCATGAATATTAATTTTAGTAAATTGTATTGTGTATATTAATTTTAGTAGAATTCTATCATGTGTCTTAATTTTAGTACATTTTATTTAGTACATTACTATAATTTTAGTTGAATTCTACTATGTATATCAATTTTAATAGAATTCTATTATGCAAAGTAATTTTAATATATTTTATTGTGTATATTAATTTGAATATAATTTATTGTGTATATTAAGTATAATTTTATTGTATGTTAATTTGAGTAAAATTCTATTGTGTATGTTAATTTTAGTAAAATTCTATTGTGTATATTAATTTTAGTAGAATTCTATCATGTAAATTAATTTTAGTATATTTTATTGTGTATATTAATTTTAGTCGAATTTGATTGTGTATATTAATTTGAGTATTTTTGTGTATATTAATTGTAGTACATTTTATTGTGTATGTTAATTTTAGCAGAACTCTATTGTGTATGTTAATTTTAGCAGTATTTACTTACACTAAAAGGATGTTTTTGTTTACAGTGTTGTGGTGAGCTGAAGTCTTTAGTTAGTTGCAGTGTTCACTAATGACTGGGGGGTTGATGTATTGTGTATAGCAGTGCTACATGCTAGCGTATGAGGAACTTCTCTATTTTATGATGCAAAGCACTCTGGGAAAGAGTGAGAGCTTCAGGTTCCCAGCAGCCCCAAGGCTTCTATACATGCACAGTGACCCCTGAAGACCCCCAAGACTTTTACCCTTGAGGGTACCAAGGAAAGTGGGGGGAGGTGATCACCATGTCCTTCAGACAAAAGCCCCCCTGACCCTGTGAGACCACCTCTTTGTTGGACTTGAGCGTGATGTGCAGAACACATGTGAAGTTCATGTGAAGCCTATTTAACATTCAGAGGAGCTCACAGCTGACCAACCTTCACATTACTGACCACTGTTAGCCATCTAAACAAGCTAATGCTAATTATGTACTGATTAACCAGTACAGATGCTAATGCTGATCATACACTAACAATTCAGTATAGACATTAATGCTCATCATATGCTGATAGATCAGTATAGACATTCATACTAATTATATACTAATAAATTAATATAGACGCTAATCTGGAAAATGTCAATATAAACTGTGAGAATACAGATAAAACGGTTAATGTAGATTTATTATAAATGTATTATTGTTAATGTAAAGTTAATTGTGTTAGTGTGGAGTTATTATTGGGTTAATAGTGTTTGTGTAGAATTGTCATTGTTACTATAGAGGTAGTAGTTTTATTGTAGGGTCAATCGTGTAAATCTCAATCGTGTAACTGTAGAGTTAATAGTGTTAGAATATAGTTGTTATTGTTAGCATTGAGTTGTATTGTGTTAAAAGTCTTAGTATAGAATTAAAAGAGTTAATCTTAAAGAGCAATAGTGTTAACAAATTGTTAAAAATATTGATATAGAGATAATAGTGTTAGTGTTAACATAACAGCGTTTGTGTAAAGTTGATAGTGTTAGTTTAAAGTTAACAATGTTAGTGTAGAGTCAATAGTCTTAGTCTAGAATTCATTAGAGTTTACAGTGCTAGTATAGAGTTTATAGTGTACAGCTGTTAGTGTTGAGTTAAGTGTCAGTACAGTATAGAGTTGACAATGTCAGTGTACAGCTGACAGTGTTAGAGTAGAGTTTATTAGAGTTCACAGGGTTAGTATAGAGTTGACAGTGTTGTGTAGAGCCCATTAGAGTTGACAGTGTTAGTGTAAGGTTGACAGTGTTAGTGTAGAGTTAAACGTGTTGGTATAGAGTTGACTGTGCCAGTGTAGAACTCATTAGAGATGAAAGTGTTAGTATAGAGTTGACAGTGTTAGTGTAGAGTTAATTAGAGGTAACATTGATAGTACAGAGTTAACCGTTACAGTAAACAGTTAACAGTGATAGTATAGAATTAATAGTGATAGTATAAAGTTAATAGTGTTAGTGTAGAGTTAACAGTGATAGTATAGAGTTAACAGGGTTAGTGTAGAGTTAATAGTGATAGTGTAGAGTTAACAGTGATAGTATAAAGTTAACAGGGTTAGTGTAGAGTTAACAGTGATAGTATAGTTAACAGTGATAGTGTAGAGTTAACAGTGATAGTATATAGTTAACAGTGATAGTATATAGTTAACAGGGTTAGTGTAGAGTTAACAGTGATAGTATAGAGTTAAAGTGATAGTGTAGAGTTAACAGTGATATCCTATAGTTAACAGTGATAGTATAGAGTTAACAGTGATAGTGTAGAGTTAACAGTGATAGTGTAGAGTTAACAGTGATACCATATAGTTACAAGTGATAGTATAGAGTTAACAGTGATAGTGTAGAGTTAACAGTGATAGTATATAGTTACAGTGATAGTATAGAGTTAACAGTGATAGTGTAGAATTAACAGTGATAGTATAGAGTTAACAGTGATAGTATTGAGTTAACAGTGATAGTGTAGTTAACAGTGTTAGTGTAGAGTTAACAGTGATAGTATATAGTTAACAGTGATAGTATAGAGTTAACAGTGATAGTGTAGAGTTAACAGTGTTAGTATAGAGTTAACTGTGATAGTGTAGAGGTAATAGTGTTAGTGTAGAGTTAACAGTTATAGCGTAGTTAACAGTGATAGTGTAGAGTTAACAGTGATAGTATAGAGTTAACAGTGATAGTGTAGAGTTAACAGTGATAGTATATAGTTAACAGTGATAGTATAGAGTTATTAGTGATAGTGTAGAGTTAACAGTGATAGTGTAGAGTTAACAGTGATAGTGTAGAGTTAACAGTGATAGTGTAGAGTTAACAGTGATAGTGTAGAGTTAACAGTGATAGTGTAGAGTTAACAGTGTTAGTGTAGAGTTAACAGTGATAGTATAGTTAACAGTGATAGTGTAGAGTTAACAGTGATAGTGTAGAGTTATTAGTGATAGTGTAGAGTTAACAGTGATAGTGTAGAGTTATTAGTGATAGTGTAGAGTTAACAGTGTTAGTGTAGAGTTAACAGTGATAGTATAGTTAACAGTGATAGTGTAGAGTTAACAGTGATAGTGTAGAGTTAACAGTGTTAGTATAGAGTTAACAGTGATAGTATATAGTTACAAGTGATAGTATAGAGTTAACAGTGATAGTGTAGAGTTAACAGTGATAGTATAGAGTTAACAGGGTTAGTGTAGAGTTAATAGTGATAGTGTAGAGTTAACAGTGATAGTATAGAGTTAACAGTGATAGTATAGAGTTAACAGGGTTAGTGTAGAGTTAACAGTGATAGTATAGAGTTAACAGTGATAGTGTAGAGTTAACAGTGATAGTATATAGTTAACAGTGATAGTATAGAGTTAACAGTGATAGTGTAGAGTTAACAGTGTTAGTATAGAGTTAACAGTGATACTATATAGTTACAAGTGATAGTATAGAGTTACCAGTGATAGTGTAGAGTTAACAGTGATAGTATATAGTTACAGTGATAGTACAGAGTTAACAGTGATAGTGTAGAATTAACAGTGATAGTATAGAGTTACAGTGATAGTATTGAGTTAACAGTGATAGTGTAGTTAACAGTGTTAGTGTAGAGTTAACAGTGATAGTATATAGTTAACAGTGATAGTATAGAGTTAACAGTGATAGTGTAGAGTTAACAGTGTTAGTATAGAGTTAACAGTGATAGTAAATAGTTAACAGTGATAGTACAGAGTTAACAGTGATAGTGTAGAGGTAATAGTGATAGTGTAGAGTTAACAGTTATAGTATAGACTTAACAGTGATAGTATATAGTTAACAGTGATAGTATAGAGTTAACAGTGATAGTGTAGAGTTAACAGTGATAGTGTAGAGTTAACAGTGATAGTGTAGAGTTATTAGTGATAGTGTAGAGTTAACAGTGATAGTGTAGAGTTAACAGTGATAGTGTAGAGGTAATAGTGTTAGTGTAGAGTTAACAGTGATAGTGTAGAGTTAACAGCGATAGTGTAGAGTTAACAGTGATAGTGTAGAGTTAACAGTGATAGTGTAGAGTTCACAGTGATAGTGTAGAGTTAACAGTGGTAGTATAGAGTTAACAGTGATAGTGTAAAGGTAATAGTGTTAGTGTAGAGTTAACAGTGATAGTATAGAGTTAACAATGATAGTGTAAAGGTAATAGTGTTAGTGTAGAGTTAACAGTGATAGTGTAGAGTTAACAATGATAGTGTAAAGGTAATAGTGTTAGTGTAGAGTTAACAGTGATAGTGTAGAGTTAACAGCGATAGTGTAGAGTTATTAGTGTTAGTGTAGAGTTAACAGTGATAGTGTAGAGTTAACAATGATAGTGTAAAGGTAATAGTGTTAGTGTAGAGTTAACAGTGATAGTATAGAGTTAACAATGATAGTGTAAAGGTAATAGTGTTAGTGTAGAGTTAACAGTGATAGTGTAGAGTTAACAATGATAGTGTAAAGGTAATAGTGTTAGTGTAGAGTTAACAGTGATAGTATAGAGTTAACAATGATAGTGTAAATGTAATAGTGTTAGTGTAGAGTTAACAGTGATAGTGTAGAGTTAACAGTGATAGTGTAAAGGTAATAGTGTTAGTGTAGAGTTAACAGTGATAGTGTAGAGGTAATAGTGTTAGTGTAGAGTTAACAGTGATAGTGTAGAGTTAACAGTGATAGTATATAGTTAACAGGGTTAGTGTAGAGTTAACAGTGATAGTGTAGAGTTAACAGTGATAGTGTAGAGTTAACAGTGATAGTGTAGAGTTAACAGTGATAGTATAGAGTTAACAATGATAGTGTAACGGTAATAGTGTTAGTGTAGAGTTAACAGCGATAGTGTAGAGTTAACAGCGATAGTGTAGAGTTAACAGTGATAGTGTAGAGTTCACAGCGATAGTGTAGAGTTAACAGCGATAGTGTAGAGTTAACAGTGATAGTGTAGAGTTAACAGTGATAGTGTAGAGGTAATAGTGTTAGTGTAGAGTTAACAGTGATAGTGTAGAGTTAACAGTGATAGTGTAGAGGTAATAGTGTTAGTGTAGAGTTAACAGTGATAGTGTAGAGGTAATAGTGTTAGTGTAGAGTTAACAGTGTTAGTGTAGAGTTAACAGCGATAGTGTAGAGTTAACAGCGATAGTGTAGAGTTAACAGTGATAGTGTAGAGTTAACAGTGATAGTGTAGAGTTAACAGTGATATGGCGCTGTAACTCCTGTGACTCTAAAGGGTTAACAGGGCTGACAGGAGGAGTCGGGCGCGCGCTTCCCGGCTGGAGTGTGGAGCGCGCTCCCTCTACTGCCGCTCTGTAGGAATTCAGCGGGGAGGCGCTAACGACACAGCTCCAAACAAACAGACAAACAGAGAGACAGACAGACAGACAGACAGAGAGACAGACAGGGGGCTCTTCAGACGGCGGGACAGCTCCACACACCAGGACAGGAGGATGGACACGGTGGACGGCGGTGAGGATCCTGTGACAGACCCGTTAGCCTAGCCTAGCCTGTCCGGGTAACTGTAGTCCCGCGGAGGGAGTTTAAACCGAGCTGAAGTTAGACTAACTCGGCTAAAACCGCTCCTAACCCGCTAAACGGGGGTTATACCGGACTTAGTGCGGATAAACCGGACAGGGGGTAATATCTGAATCTGAACTTCCCGGTCCACCTTAAACACTGCTGCAGTTCCTATTAAAACGCCCCAGGCGCCAGACTGTGACTACCGTCCCATTTAAGGTGGACCGGAGAATTCGAGGAAGAAGCTCAGCCTGGTGTTTATTTCCTGACGGGTGTGTGTGTGAACTGAGCTGAACCGAGCTGGTGTGCGCGGCTTGGGTCAGTATTAGTACGAGCTTGTGTTTACTGTGCTAGCTAACCGGCTAACGAGGCTAACAGGGCTGATCCGGCAGTGTCCCGGGATGGGGGAGCTGATCTGTTCCTACATGCCTGAGCAGGACTCCGCTCGCTCCTCAGGTGGAGTGCAGATACTCCATCACTGAGGGTAGTTCAGTGGGACTGTGAGGTACTCCAGACCACCCAGGCTCCGGACTAGCCCGCGGAGGGTCCTCTGCAGACTCGGGGCAGCTTGGTTTGTGTTGTGGTGGTCACGTGACGGTGTAATGGGATATAGCCCTGTGGAGTCTGTTGTAGATCCTCAATAATAGATGATGAAGAGTAACGGGATCTCTACAGTCGACACAGGTAAACAGCCAGGAGCCGGAGGGGCGCCTGGTACACCACACACACAGCCGGTCTGTCTAACCCACCAGTGAACCCACAGGGGTGTATGGAATGTTGATGATGGAAACCTGGGATACTAAGTTCCTCTGGGGGACTACTGGACCTCCCAGCGCCCTGCAGCAGCTACAATCAAATTATAACCTGCAGCGATGGCGGTAATGAGCTCCACACCGCGGTGCGCCAGGTAGAGCAGTTACTGTCGCAGCCCTGGCTGAAAGTCAGCGTGTGGTGGAGCTAACATGCTAGCAGGTGTTGTTCTCCGTACACGGCTGATGGTGGAAGTGCCATCTTGTTCAGTACCCCTGGTAGAGCTGGTGATGTGGTTCTGATGCTGAATGCTGAACGCATATACGTTCGGACCCTGTGGTCCAGGTCAGTGTTTCTCAGCCCTGGTCCTCGAGGACTCCACTACCACACACCTGATTGCCCTTATCAGCTCATTAACAGCCAGTGTTAAAGCTGAGAGGGCACTGACATCGGCAGGGGAGGGTTCCCCAGGTCCAGGGTGCCTCCAGGACAAGGCATCATCCAGGTCCAGGGTGCCTCCAGGACTAGGGATCCTCCAGGTCCAGGGTTCCTCCAGGTCCAGGGTTCCTCCAGGACCAGGGTTCCTCCAGGTCCAGGGATCCTCCAGGACCAGGGATCCTCCAGGTCCAGGGATCCTCCAGGTCCAGGGTTCCTCCAGGTCCAGGGATCCTCCAGGTCCAGGGTACCTCCAGGTCCAGGGTTCCTCCAGGACCAGGGTTTCTCCAGGTCCAGGGTTCCTCCAGGACCAGGGTTCCTCCAGGTCCAGGGTTCCTCCAGGGCCAGGGATCCTCCAGGTCCAGGGTGCCTCCAGGACGAGGGAGCCTTCATAATGAGGGAGCTTCCAGGACTAGGGATCCTCCAGGTCCAGGGATCCTCCAGGTCCAGGGATCCTCCAGGTCCAGGGATCCTCCAGGTCCAGGGTTCCTCCAGAACCAGGGCTGAGAAACACTGGTATAGGTAACCGGGTAACAGGACCTGCTCACCCAGCCCAAGGACCAGTAACGTTCTTTGGTGGGCTGGTGTCTTCCATTGGCCGTTAGGCTGTAACAGGATGATCAGCTTTATCTGGCATCAGTATTGATCATATCGTGGTATTGATTACTGATCACTGTAGCGTGGGGCCCCTGAGTGACACTGACTCCGGTGTTGTTGTTGCCCCTCAGTGTTCTACCCGAGCCGTAGCGGAGTGGTCAGTAACCCCCTGCTGGACCAGCTGCCCAGTTACCAGTCCCTGCTGTACCGCAGGAAGTCCTCCAGCAACAGTGCCAAGCGCCGCAGCATCAGCCGGGGGCGCTATGGCTCCACTAGCAGCAGGGGGACTTCCCTACGGATGGAGGAGAAGGCGCCACCCCCCCGTGTTCCCGACAGCAGACCTGCCCGGGAACTGCCCTTGAACATAGAGGAGAAACGCAGATACAAGTCAGAGTCTCTGTGTTATTATCATCATTATTATTATTATTATTATTATCATTATTATTATTATTATTATTATTATTATTATTATTACTACTATCATTATTACTATTATTATTATTATTATTATCATTATTATCATCATTATTATTATTATTATTATTATTATTATTACTACTACTATCATTGTTATTACTACTATCATTATTATTATTATTATCATCATCATTATTATTATTATTATTATTATTATTACTACTATCATTGTTATTACTACTATCATTATTATTATTATCATCATTATTATTATCATTATTATTATTATTATTATTATTATCATTATTATTATCATTATTATTATTATCATTATTATTATTATTATCATCATCATTATTATTATTATTATTATTATTATTATTACTACTACTATCATTGTTATTACTACTATCATTATTATTATTATCATCATTATTATCATTACTATTATTATTATTATTATTATTACTATTATTATTATTATCATCATTATTTTTATTAATAGCATTAATCCCACCTACTTGGACACACATTACCCACTCCATCAGCTCCACTGACCGTACAGGACACTCTGTAGGTGTACAGGTCCAGACTGTAGTCCATCTGTTTCTCTGTGTACTGTATTACCCTGTTCTTCAATGGGCAGGACCCCCACAGGACCCCCACAGGACCCCCACAGGACCCCCACAGGACCCCCACAGAGCAGGTAGTATGAGGGTGGTGGATCATTCTCAGCACTGCAGGGACCCTGACGTGGTGGTGGTGTGTTAGTGTGGGTGGTGCTGGACCTGTACAGAGTGTCCTATACGGCCAGTGGAGCTGTGTGTAGGTGGAGGAGGTGGAGCTAAAGCGTAATGCATGTGTTGTATAGCACACCTGGGTCATTGTGTTATTACTGTGTTATTAACAGGGAGCAGCGGCTGCAGCAGCACGCTGACCTGAGCGGTTATGCTCAGTGGAGGCTGAGCACTCGGCACTATCTGAAAAGGATGAAGGAGGACGGCATGGAGGTGCTGAGCTCCCTGCAGCTGTGGAGATCAGATATTCACCTGATAGAGGGTCAGTACTGCCACTCACACCTTAGAAGGAGGAAGGTCAGGGTTCAGGAAGGCGGAGTCAGCGGCCCGGGGGGCTCTGCCGGGTACCTTCATGGCTCCGTCTGTGTTTCTCTCTGCAGGGATGTTTGGAACAGGCATTCTGTCTTACTTCTCCTTCCTGCGCTTCCTGGTGCTGCTGAACTTCGTCATGTTCCTGCTGATGTTCAGTTTTGTGATGCTGCCGATCATCACCGCCACTCACTCGCCCTCCGTCAACTCCACCTCCACCAGCAGAGAAGGTACCTGCATTAACCACACACAGTTACTGCAGCACCAGAGCTCACCAGAGATCGACTCCGCAGCCCTGGGAGAGGGGCCGGCGAGGGCAGGCGAGCTCTGCGAGTCCAGACGAGTCCTGACATGAGCACTGAGAGACAGCAGCACGTAATTCAGCCTGTAATGTGGCTGAGCCAAACTGTAATCTAGTCTGAGTCGGCCTCCAGGGGGCGCTTAGCATTCGCTTACGCCAGTGATTCTCCGCCTGCGGGTCATGACTCGCGAGGAGTGGGTATCACGTGTCTCTGAGTAGAGCTGTGGATCGGGGTCCTGGTGCAGGGGTTACAGCTCAGCGTACTGAGGTATACTGTGATCTAATGTGTGTAGGCTGCACAGGCACAGGGTTACTAACACCGGCGTTGGGGGTGCACCCCTGCGCTGCTCGTTTACCCTGGAGTGGAAGAGTCTGAGGGCTGACACTGGATTACAACACTGCCATCTAGTGGTCAGGGGTATATGATCCACTGTCTGCCACAGGTCTGCACATTACACTAGTGATCAATAATCAATACTGGGGTTCAGAGGATCAGTACAGTGACTGCAGTCTGGTAGCTGTGTAGCAGTCACTGAGGAGGTCAGTAACTCACAGTGGGAACTCTGGGAACCGGGTCACACGTCCAGCTCCAAAGCAGGGTCACCATCACAGGACTCCATCCGAGTTACACCTGAACGAGAGGATTCACATTCCCACACAGGGATTAGCTCCACAGCCAGGAACTGATTTCTGAGTGTATGTGGGTGTGTGTGTTTCAGGAAGTCAGTGCAGTGTGTATCCTCCCACCTCTCGGCAAGGACTTGTGCCATTCCACCAACACATCATCGACCTGCTGTCTGGAACGGTACAAGCTTACCGAACCACTCATCTTCATTACCGAATCACTCATCTTCATCACTGAATCACACCGCTTCATCACTGAATCACACCGCTTCATCACTGAACCACACCGCTTCATCACTGAACCACACCGCTTCATCACTGAATCACTCATCTTCATTACCGAATCACTCAGCTCCATCACTGAATCATTACCGAACCAGCTTCATCACATCGTCAGCTTTACCAAATCACTCATCTTCATCACTGACCTTCATCACTCACACCGCTTCATCACTGAACCACACCGCTTCATCACTGAATCACACCGCTTCATCACTGAATCACTCAACTTCATTACCGAATCACTCAGCTTCATCACTGAATCACACCGCTTCATCACTGAACCACACCGCTTCATCACTGAACCACACCGCTTCATCACTGAATCACACCGCTTCATCACTGAATCACTCAACTTCATTACCGAACCACTCAGCTTCATCACTGAATCACTCATCTTAATTACTGAACCACTCATCTTCATTACCGAACCACTCATCGTCATTACCAAATCACTCATCTTCATGACCAAATCACTCAGCTTCATCACTGAATCACTCAGCTTCATTACTGAATCACTCATCTTCATTACCGAACCACTCATCTTCATCACTGAATCACTCTGCTTCATCACTGAATCACTCAGCTTCATTACCGAATCACTCAGCTTCATCACTGAATCACTCATCTTAATTACCGAACCACTCATCTTCATTACCGAACCACTCATCGTCATTACCGAATCACTCATCTTCATTACCAAATCACTCATCTTCATGACCAAATCACTCAGCTTCATCACTGAATCACTCAGCTTCATCACTGAATCACTCAGCTTCATCACTGAATCACTCAGCTTCATCACTGAATCACACCGCTTCATCACTGAATCACTCAACTTCATTACCGAATCACTCAGCTTCATTACCGAATCACTCAGCTTCATCACTGAATCACTCAGCTTCATCACTGAATCACTCAGCTTCATCACTGAATCACTCAGCTTCATCACTGAATCACTCAGCTTCATCACTGAATCACTCAGCTTCATCACTGAATCACTCAGCTTCATCACTGAATCACTCAGCTTCATCACTGAATCACTCAGCTTCATCACTGAATCACTCAGCTTCATCACTGAATCACTCAGCTTAACTACTGAATCACTCAGCTTCATCACTGAATCACAGATCTTCGTTAGTCACTGTGTTAGTGTGATACGGTGTTTTCCAGGTGTGCTGTGTCCAGGTACGTGGTTCTAGAGCCGGTCTGAGTGTGTATATGATGTACCTGTGTGTGTTCAGGGGTTCCTGGAACAGACCTATCTGTTTTATGGCTACTACAAAGTGGAGCACGTCCATTTCGCCTCGTACAGCTACAGCCTGCCGCTGGCCTACCTGCTCTGCACCATCACCTACCTGCTCCTCAGCCTGCTCTGGATCGTCAAGAGGTATCAGACGCGCTCTAGCGCTCCCTGTGGACTCTTTCATCATGTGTGTCTGTGCTTACTGGTGATGATGTCCTGCCCAGGTCTGCGACGGGCCTAAAGAGGAAGCTGGTTCAGGACGAGGAGCGTTTCCAGAGTTTCTGTAACAAGGTTTTCGCGGGCTGGGATTTCTGCATCACCAACGAGAACGCAGCGCGCCTCAAACACAGCAGCCTCCTGTACGAGCTGAAGGTACCGTCACCGTGACCGTCGGCTCAGATACCCAGCTCTCCGCCTCTTCATTAGGGAGAGCCTGCCCGTGGGGCACGCTGCCACGCTGGTGTTTAATAATGTCATTAATGATGATGATACTCGTTACTATGGTGACTCTGATCAGAGGAAGTGTGATGCACTGAGCAGGTGGAGCGTGACCGGCTGAAGGAGTGCTAACCCCGTGCTCTCTATGCTCCTAGACGGATCTGGAGGAGGAGCGGATCAGGCAGAAGATGGCGGAGCGTTCCCAGAAGGAGAAATGCCGGATTTACTCTCTCCGGGTTGCTGTGAACCTGTTCGTCATCGCCGTCTTAATGTCCTGCTTCTACTGTATCTACAGCGCCACCATCTTCTCCCAGCAGAAACAGGCTCAGGTACAGCGTCTGTGCTAGCCGTGATGTTGGGCTGTACTAGTGGCTGTTTAATATCCCTAACGATCAGTGTGCGGAATACCCACACCCACTTCTACAGTGTGCTCCCATAGCGACCCCCTCACCGTAGAAGCCCGGGAGATGCTCTTCTCTAGTTTGGTAGATCTTCCACACCTTTGTAAATCTAATGGAGGTTTCCTGATTATGTTGGTGGGTAATCTAGCGTGTGAGCCCTTCAGTCCACCCCCTCGCCCAGAGAGGGCACGAGCGTGCGGCACAGATGTAAGTGTTGGTGCTGCTCCACCCTTGTCCTCGTGTTCCAGCGTGTGTGTGTGTGTTTCTGCAGAAGAAGAAGTATTACTTCATCGTGGAGCTGATATTCGAGTACCTGCCCTCCATAGTCATCACTCTGGCCAACTTCATCACTCCAGTCATCTTCAACCTCATCATCAGCTTCGAGGACTACTCCCCTGCCTTCGAGATCCGCTTTACACTCATTCGGTGTGTTTGAGTCGATTCCCAAAACCCTAATCTCTTACCCCCTCCCGCATCCCATTCCCAAATACCCTTACCCCCCCCTAACCTCTTACCCCATCCCTCATCCCATTCCCAAATACCCAAACCCGCTCCATAACCTCTTACCCCATCCCTCATCCCATTCCCAAATACCCAAACCCACTCCATAACCTCTTACCCCACTCCCTCATCCCATTCCCAAAACCCTAATCTCTTACCCCCTCCCGCATCCCATTCCCAAATACCCTTACCCCCCCCTAACCTCTTACCCCACTCCCTCATCCCATTCCCAAAACCCAAACCTGCTCCATAACCTCTTACCCCACTCCCTCATCCCATTCCCAAATACCCTTACCCCCATAACCTCTTACCCCACTCCCTCATCCCATTCCCAAATACCCTAACCTCTTACCCCATTCCCTCATCCCATTCCCAAATACCCTTACCCCCCATAACCTCTTACCCCATCCCTCATCCCATTCCCAAAACCCTAATCTCTTACCCCATCCCTCATCCCATTCCCAAAACCCAAACCCGCTCCATAACCTCTTACCCCACTCCCTCATCCCATTCCCAAATACCCTTACCCTCCATAACCTCTTACCCCACTCCCTCATCCCATTCCCAAATACCCTTACCCCCATAACCTCTTACCCCATCCCTCATCCCATTCCCAAATACCCTAACCCCCCATAACCTCTTACCCCATCCCTCATCCCATTCCCAAATACCCTTACCCCCCCATAACCTCTTACCCCATCCCTCATCCCATTCCCAAAACCCAAACCTGCTCCATAACCTCTTACCCCACTCCCTCATCCCATTCCCAAATACCCTTACCCCCATAACCTCTTACCCCATCCCTCATCCCATTCCCAAATACCCTAACCTGCTCCATAACCTCTTACCCCATCCCTCATCCCATTCCCAAATACCCTAACCCCCCATAACCTCTTACCCCATCCCTCATCCCATTCCCAAATACCCTAACCTGCTCCATAACCTCTTACCCCATCCCTCATCCCATTCCCAAAACCCTAATCTCTTACCCCATCCCTCATCCCATTCCCAAAACCCAAACCCGCTCCATAACCTCTTACCCCACTCCCTCATCCCATTCCCAAATACCCTTACCCTCCATAACCTCTTACCCCACTCCCTCATCCCATTCCCAAATACCCTTACCCTCCATAACCTCTTACCCCATCCCTCATCCCATTCCCAAATACCCTTACCCTCCATAACCTCTTACCCCATCCCTCATCTCATTCCGAGAAACCCTAACCCACTCCATAACCTCTTACCCCACTCCCTCATCCCATTCCCAAATACCCTTACCCTCCATAACCTCTTACCCCACTCCCTCATCCCATTCCCAAATACCCTTACCCTCCATAACCTCTTACCCCATCCCTCATCCCATTCCCAAATACCCTTACCCCCCATAACCTCTTACCCCATCCCTCATCCCATTCCCAAATACCCTTACCCTCCATAACCTCTTACCCCACTCCCTCATCTCATTCCCAAATACCCTTACCCTCCATAACCTCTTACCCCACTCCCTCATCCCATTCCCAAATACCCTAACCCACTCCGTAACCTCCTACCCCACTCCCTCATCCCATTCCCAAATACCCTTACCCGCTCCATAACCTCTTACCCCATCCCTCATCCCATTCCCAAATACCCTTACCCGCTCCATAACCTCTTACCCCATCCCTCATCCCATTCCCAAATACCCTTACCCTCCATAACCTCTTACCCCATCCCTCATCCCATTCCCAAATACCCTTACCCTCCATAACCTCTTACCCCATCCCTCATCCCATTCCCAAATACCCTAACCCCCCATAACCTCTTACCCCACTCCCTCATCCCATTCCCAAATACCCTTACCCTCCATAACCTCTTACCCCATCCCTCATCCCATTCCCAAATACCCTTACCCTCCATAACCTCTTACCCCATCCCTCATCCCATTCCCAAATACCCTAACCCACTCCGTAACCTCCTACCCCACTCCCTCATCCCATTCCCAAATACCCTTACCCTCCATAACCTCTTACCCCATCCCTCATCCCATTCCCAAATACCCTAACCCACTCCGTAACCTCCTACCCCACTCCCTCATCCCGTACCCCATTCCCAAATACCCTTACCCTCCATAACCTCTTACCCCATCCCTCATCCCATTCCCAAATACCCTTACCCTCCATAACCTCTTACCCCATCCCTCATCCCATTCCCAAATACCCTAACCCACTCCGTAACCTCCTACCCCAATCCCTCATCCCATTCCCAAATACCCTTACCCTCCATAACCTCTTACCCCATCCCTCATCCCATTCCCAAATACCCTAACCCACTCCGTAACCTCCTACCCCACTCCCTCATCCCGTACCCCATTCCCAAATACCCTAACCCGCTCCATAACCTCCTACCCCATGCCGTACCTATTCCCCCTTTACTCACTACCACTGTCTCTGTGCAGGTGTGTGTTCATGCGGTTGGCCAGTATTGGGGTCCTGCTGTTCTCCCTGTGGTCTCAGATCACTTCCTGTGGAGATGAAGAGTGTACCTGCGGATACAACCACACGCTGTACCCGGTCCGTACTCACACATACTCATTTTCCTAAGTGATGATCTGTAACATGTGGGCAGCTCGCTCCACAGCCCTCGTGAGCAGTGCCTTTCTCAAGGGCACTTTACACGTGTCCTATTTCAGGGCATCGAGCCAGCAACCATGACTGCCCCCTACAGGTGGGGTGGAACGGGTGGGGCTGAACATACATAGGCTGCTGAACACTGTGAGAGTACACAGTAACCGTGTATGTGTGTTCTCAGTGCTGGGAGACCCACGTCGGGCAGGAGATGTATAAGCTGATGATCTTTGACCTCCTCATCATCGCCTCGGTCACCGTCTTCGTGGAATTTCCCAGGAAGTACGAAAATAAGCTTTCTCCTTTATCGCCATTAAGTGAACACTGAGTGAAGAGGAATCAAACGGATACTGAATCTGCTGTTCTGAGAGTCGTCCTTTTGAAGACTCAGAATGAGTGTATGTTATGAGAGCTGATCAGGAGTTACGGATCACTGAGTCGGTTCTGTTTACAGGATCATGGTGAATCACTGTGACTGTGGCCTGGTGAAGTGGTTGGGTCAGCAGGAGTTTGCCATCCCTCAGAATGTTTTGGAGATCGTCTACGGCCAGACCATCTGCTGGATTGGAACGTTCTACTGCCCGCTGATGCCCGCCATCAACACCATCAAATACTTCCTGGTGTTTTACATCAAAAAGGTCAGAACCTGTTAAAGCCCCAGTTAGAGTCTAGAGACGGTACACTCTGGTAACTGCTGAACGAGTGTTCTTTAATTCACGTGTTCATGAGACTGTTATAACTCAACTTTCTTTAATTTACCCGTTCATAAGACTGTTATAACTCAACTTTCTTTAATTTACCTGTTCATAAGACTGTTATAACTCAACTTTCTTTAATTTACCCGTTCATAAGACTGTTATAACTCAACTTTCTTTAGATTAATGTTTCATGAGTGTTATAACTTAACTTTAATTAATCTGTTCATAAGACTGTTATAACTCAACTTTCTTTAATTTACCTGTTCATAAGACTGTTATAACTCAACTTTCTTTAAATTACCCGTTCATAAGAGTGTTATAACTCAACTTTCTTTAATTTACCCGTTCATAAGACTGTTATAACTCAACTTTCTTTAGATTAATGTTTCATGAGTGTTATAACTTAACTTTAATTCATCTGTTCATAAGACTGTTATAACTCAACTTTCTTTAAATTACCCGTTCATAAGACTGTTATAACTCAACTTTCTTTAATTCATCTGTTCATACGACTGTTATAACTCAACTTTCTTTAATTCATCTGTTCATAAGACTGTTATAACTCAACTTTCTTTCAATTACCCGTTCATAAGAGTGTTATAACTCAACTTTCTTTAATTTACCCGTGACTGTTATAACTCAACTTTCTTTAGATTAATGTTTCATGAGTGTTATAACTTAACTTTAATTAATCTGTTCATAAGACTGTTATTACTCAACTTTCTTTAATTTACCTGTTCAAAAGACTGTTAACTCAACTTTCTTTAAATTACCCGTTCATAAGAGTGTTATAACTCAACTTTCTTTAATTTACCCGTTCATAAGACTGTTATAACTCAACTTTCTTTAGATTAATGTTTCATGAGTGTTATAACTTAACTTTAATTCATCTGTTCATAAGACTGTTATAACTCAACTTTCTTTAAATTACCCGTTCATAAGAGTGTTATAACTCAACTTTAATTCATCTGTTCATAAGACTGTTATAACTCAACTTTCTTTAATTACCCGTTTAAGAGTGTTATAATCAAAGACTGTACCCGTTATAACTCAACTTTCTTTAGATTAATGTTTCATGAGTGTTATAACTTAACTTTAATTCATCTGTTCATAAGACTGTTATAACTCAACTTTCTTTAAATTACCCGTTCATAAGACTGTTATAACTCAACTTTCTTTAATTCATCTGTTCATAAGACTGTTATAACTCAACTTTCTTTAATTTACCCGTTCATAAGACTGTTATAACTCAACTTTCTTTAGATTAATGTTTTATGAAAGTGTTATAACTTAACTTTCTTTAGATTACCTGTTCATAAGACTGTTATAACTCAGTATTCTTAACCTGTTTATGAAGGTTCTTTAACTGAGTATAAATAATTCAGTTCTGTTCATAAGGTTGTTGTTACAGTGTTTGTTAGTCCACCTGTTAACACGAGTGTTATAGTCCGGTGATGGTAAGTGGGTGTGTTTATTGATGTGTTATAACTCAGTGTTGATGATGTGTTATAATGCAGGCCGTGTGTTATAATGCTGATGTTTAAATGCAGGTGTTGCAGTAATGGTGTAATAATGCTGATGATGTAATCATGTTGCGATAACGATGTTATAACACAGCTTACCCTGGTGAATAACTGTCGTCCTGCGTCTCGGCCATTTCGAGCCAGCAGCTCCACCTTCTTCTTCCTGGCGGTGCTGCTAATCGGATTGGCGTTAGCGTCCGTGCCTGTTGTTGTCAGCATTGCACAGTGAGTCGAACATCACTCTACCTACAGTAGTATTAAGGTGGTTATAACCCAGTCATGAGTGCCCTCTGCTCATTTCTACCCCACAGACATCTGAGTTAGCGTTAGCCTGTGTCTGTGCCGATCTCCATGTTGGCTAATGAAGGTGCCTGTCTGTACTAGAATTCGAAGCTCTGGTGCATGTGGCCCGTTCGTGAACTTCAGCACATCCTGGGAGGTGGTCCCGCGGATGGTATCCCAGCTGTCATCGGGGGGGAAAGCCTTCTTCCGCTTGCTGTCCTCTGAGGCGTTTGCTGTGTCCTTCTTCGTCATCACCTGGTGAGGAGCGTTTGTGTCTGTGTGTGATTGTGAATGTTACCGTGGAAATGCTACACGGGAGGAGATTAGCGTGGTACAGAAACCGGAAGGTGAGTGTGTCAGATTAGTAGCAGCAGCTGTTAATGTCACTGTTTGTGGGCCTAGCTAACGTTAGCTAGAGTAGTTAGCCTAGCTCCTGACTAAGCTGTGCTACGTATGTTTCCTCAGCCTCCTGCACCTCAGAACGCCGCTAGCATGCTGCTAACATACTGGCTTCCGCTCAGTTAGTCTTACTGTGGAACAGTGATGACCAGTAGAGGACTTCTGGAACGAGTAGTTGGCTGGTAGAGACGAGTAGTGCGAGGAGTCGTGTACGAGGGTCGTGTGTAATGTTGTGTGTTTCTGCGTTGCAGCCTGGCGATGTTCTACGTAATAGCATTAGCTGGAGCTCATAAGCGCGTGATCAATCAGCTGAGAGACCAGCTAGC
>JAMWET010001601.1:77500-94891 GCA_024036415.1 Prochilodus magdalenae
GCTAGTCTGGGGGAATTTGGTTTCACACTTTAATCGTGTACTGTTTGAGCTCTGCACTGCTACCTGCACCTTACCTGAGACCTACCTGTCACCATTACAGTCCTGCTCATCAAACCGCTCAGGACACCGCTCAGGACACTGTCAGGACCAACTGGATTAAAGCTGCCAGGGTGACGCGGTTCACCGCCGCAGAGACAGTCGTGTACTGGACCTGCTGTACTACATGTTGTACTGTTCTATACCCCGTGTGCCTGTTTATAAACCTGTAACCTGCTTATGGTGAAAACACTGTCAGGGGGCCTATACCACTGTAATAAACACTTAATAAACACACCAGGTCTTACTCAGCACAGCGTTCAGCACAGCGTTCAGCACAGCGCTCAGCACAGCGCTCAGCACAGCGCTCAGCACACACTGTCAGGGGGCCTATACCACTGTAATAAACACTTAATAAACACACCAGGTCCTACTCAGCACAGCGTTCAGCACAGCGTTCAGCACAGCGTTCAGCACAGCGTTCAGCACAGCCTCAGCACAGCGCTCAGCACACACTGTCAGGGGGCCTATACCACTGTAATAAACACTTAATAAACACACCAGGTCTTACTCAGCACAGCGTTCAGCACAGCGTTCAGCACAGCGCTCAGCACACACTGTCAGGGGGCCTATACCACTGTAATAAACACTTAATAAACACACCAGGTCTTACTCAGCACAGCGTTCAGCACAGCGCTCGGCACACACTGTCAGGGGGCCTATACCACTGTAATAAACACTTAATAAACACACCAGGTCCTACTCAGCACAGCGTTCAGCACAGCGTTCAGCAAAGCGTTCAGCACAGCGCTCGGCACACACTGTCAGGGGGCCTATACCACTGTAATAAACACTTAATAAACACACCAGGTCTTACTCAGCACAGCGTTCAGCACAGCGTTCAGCACAGCGCTCAGCACAGCGTTCAGCACAGCCTCATCACAGCGCTCAGCACACACTGTCAGGGAGCCTATACCACTGTAATAAACACTTAATAAACACACCAGGTCTTACTCAGTACAGCGTTCAGCACAGCGTTCAGCACACACTGTCAGGGGGCCTATACCACTGTAATAAACACTTAATAAACACACCAGGTCCTACTCAGCACAGCGTTCAGCACAGCGTTCAGCACACACTGTCAGGGGGCCTATACCACTGTAATAAACACTTAATAAACACACCAGGTCTTACTCAGCACAGCGTTCAGCACAGCGTTCAGCACAGCGCTCAGCACAGCCTCGGCACAGCGCTCGGCACACACTGTCAGGGGGCCTATACCACTGTAATAAACACTTAATAAACACACCAGGTCTTACTCAGCACAGCGTTCAGCACAGCCTCAGCACAGCGTTCAGCACAGCCTCGGCACAGCGCTCAGCACACACTGTCAGGGGGCCTATACCACTGTAATAAACACTTAATAAACACACCAGGTCTTACTCAGCACAGCGTTCAGCACAGCGTTCAGCACAGCGTTCAGCACAGCGCTCAGCACAGCCTCGGCACAGCGCTCGGCACACACTGTCAGGGGGCCTATACCACTGTAATAAACACTTAATAAACACACCAGGTCTTACTCAGCACAGCGTTCAGCACAGCGTTCAGCACGGCGCTCGGCACACACTGTCAGGGGGCCTATACCACTGTAATAAACACTTAATAAACACACCAGGTCCTACTCAGCACAGCGTTCAGCACAGCGCTCGGCACAGCGTTCAGCACAGCGCTCAGCACAGCGTTCAGCACAGCGCTCAGCACAGCGTTCAGCACACACTGTCAGGGGGCCTATACCACTGTAATAAACACTTAATAAACACACCAGGTCCTACTCAGCACAGCGTTCAGCACAGCGTTCAGCACAGCGCTCGGCACAGCGCTCAGCACAGCCTCATCACAGCGCTCAGAACAGCGCTCAGCACACACTGTCAGGGGGCCTATACCACTGTAATAAACACTTAATAAACACACCAGGTCTTACTCAGCACAGCGTTCAGCACAGCGTTCAGCACAGCGCTCGGCACACACTGTCAGGGGGCCTATACCACTGTAATAAACACTTAATAAACACACCAGGTCTTACTCAGCACAGCGTTCAGCACAGCGTTCAGCACAGCGCTCAGCACACACTGTCAGGGGGCCTATACCACTGTAATAAACACTTAATAAACACACCAGGTCTTACTCAGCACAGCGTTCAGCACAGCGCTCGGCACACACTGTCAGGGGGCCTATACCACTGTAATAAACACTTAATAAACACACCAGGTCTTACTCAGCACAGCGTTCAGCACAGCGCTCAGCACACACTGTCAGGGGGCCTATACCACTGTAATAAACACTTAATAAACACACCAGGTCTTACTCAGCACAGCTTTCAGCACAGCGTTCAGCACAGCGTTCAGCACAGCGCTCAGCACAGCGCTCAGCACAGCTCTCAGCACAGCTCTCAGCACACACTGTCAGGGTGCCTATACCACTGTAATAAACACTTAATAAACACACCAGGTCTTACTCAGCACAGCGTTCAGCACAGCGTTCAGCACAGCGTTCAGCACAGCGCTCAGCACAGCGCTCAGCACAGCTCTCAGCACAGCTCTCAGCACACACTGTCAGGGGGCCTATACCACTGTAATAAACACTTAATAAACACACCAGGTCTTACTCAGCACAGCGTTCAGCACAGCGCTCGGCACACACTGTCAGGGGGCCTATACCACTGTAATAAACACTTAATAAACACACCAGGTCTTACTCAGCACAGCGTTCAGCACAGCGTTCAGCACAGCGCTCGGCACAGCGCTCGGCACAGCCTCGGCACAGCGCTCAGCACACACTGTCAGGGGGCCTATACCACTGTAATAAACACTTAATAAACACACCAGGTCTTACTCAGCACAGCGTTCAGCACAGCGTTCAGCACAGCGTTCAGCACAGCGCTCGGCACACACTGTCAGGGGGCCTATACCACTGTAATAAACACTTAATAAACACACCAGGTCCTACTCAGCACAGCGTTCAGCACAGCGCTCAGCACACTGTCAGGGGGCCTATACCACTGTAATAAACACTTAATAAACACACCAGGTCTTACTCAGCACAGCGTTCAGCACAGCGTTCAGCACAGCCTCAGCACAGCCTCAGCACAGCCTCATCACAGCCTCAGCACACACTGTCAGGGGGCCTATACCACTGTAATAAACACTTAATAAACACACCAGGTCCTACTCAGCACAGCGTTCAGCACAGCGTTCAGCACAGCGCTCAGCACACTGTCAGGGGGCCTATACCACTGTAATAAACACTTAATAAACACACCAGGTCCTACTCAGCACAGTGTTCAGCACAGCGTTCAGCACAGCGCTCAGCACACTGTCAGGGGGCCTATACCACTGTAATAAACACTTAATAAACACACCAGGTCCTACTCAGCACAGCGTTCAGCACAGCGCTCAGCACAGCCTCATCAAAGCGCTCAGCACACACTGTCAGGGGGCCTATACCACTGTAATAAACACTTAATAAACACACCAGGTCCTACTCAGCACAGCGTTCAGCACAGCGTTCAGCACAGCGCTCAGCACAGCGTTCAGCACAGCGCTCAGCACAGCGTTCAGCACAGCCTCATCACAGCGCTCAGCACACACTGTCAGGGGGCCTATACCACTGTAATAAACACACCAGGTCTTACTCAGCACAGCGTTCAACACAGCCTCAGCACAGCGCTCGGCACACCGCACAGCCTCAGCACAGCGCTCGGCACACCGCACAGCGCTCAGCACAGCGCTCACTGGATTAGCTCGCTGGTCGTCACTAACGTGTCCTCCCTTCTTCAGGCTGAGGCATCAGAAGTTGTTTTCCTGGAATTCAGAGTGAACACCTCTCCACTCATTCATGTCCTGTAGAGACTAATAACATGTTAATAAATGTTTATTTTCCTGTTTATAAACAATCCGCTGTGCTAACCTGCTAATGCTAAATTAGGTCAACACTAAACCGCCTTCAGACAAACAAATATAATTTACTGTGTGATTATTATGACGGTTTATTCCAGTAATATTAATAATATTCTGGAAATATTACCCAACAGAACACTAAACATGGTTCTACGTCACTCTGAATAAGAGCGTCTGCTAAATGTTGTAAATGTAATAATAACAACAACAACAATAATAATAAATATTAAGGTAGATTAAGGTAGGTTACCTTAATCAGGTTAATAATGGGCTAATAATAACGTTCAACATGAGTGATAAATCATTTGATCAAAAATATTAATAATAAAATAATAACAATATTACAACACAATTTAGATATTTATAACATATTCTAAAACGCATGCGGTGCGTTTTTACATATCTGTTTAATTTAGTGTTATTGTATTTTCTTTTATTTAATTTAACTGAACTGTATTGCAGCGCCCGCGAGGACTTTTATTTTGGCGCACGTCAGTGAGCGCAGTGTCCCAGCAGGGCCTCCGTAGTGTCTCCGTAGCTGCGCCCCGTCAGCAGCTCCTGCAGAAACAGAAAACTGGCGGAGAAAAACAGCCCGTATCTCTCCGCTCCTGTCCGCGGTTCTGCTCCGGTTCTGCCCCGGCTCTCCGTCCGCTCGTGCTCCGGTTCTGCCCCGGTTCGGGTCATGCGCGTGTCCGGCTGTGCGCGCGCTGCGGTTTGAGCGGAGTTTCCAGCGCTGATCACTCAGCTGTGCTCTCTCAGGTACTGATCAATACTCACCTCTAATCTCTCACTGAGCGCTGATCAGACTGATCAGAGCGGCGCGCGAGCTGCACTGCAGGAGAGGGGCTGCTCTTCATCCCCCTCACCTTCATCCCCACCACCATCCTCCTCTTCCTCCTCCTCCTCTCCCTCTGTCTGTCTGTCTGTCTGCCGCAGAGCTGCTGCACATTCACAACAGACCCACATCACTCACGACCTGTACACACACACATACCTCTATATACACAAACATACATCTATATACACACACATACATCTATATACACCATATACCAGTCTTATATCACACATACCTCTATACATACACACATACCTCTATATACACAAACATACATCTATATACACAGATATACCTCTATATACACACACATACATCTATATACACAGATATACATCTATATACACACACTATACACAAACATACATCTATATACACACACATACATCTATATACACACACATACCTCTATATACACACACATACATCTATATACACACACATACATCTATATACACACACATACATCTATATACACACACATACATCTATATACACACACATACATCTATATACACACAAACATACATCTATATACACACACATACCTCTATATACACAAACATACATCTATATACACACACATACCTCTATATACACACACATACCTCTATATACACACACATACCTCTATATACACAAACATACATCTATATACACAGATATACCTCTATATACACAGATATACCTCTATATACACACACATACATCTATATACACACATATACATCTATATACACACACTATACACAAACATACATCTATATACACACACATACCTCTATATACACACACATACCTCTATACACACACACATACCTCTATATACACAAACATACATCTATATACACACACATACATCTATATACACACACTATACACACACATACATCTATATACACACAAACATACATCTATATACACAGATATACATCTATATACACACACTATACACAAACATACATCTATATACACACACTATACACACACACATCTATACACACAAACATACATCTATATACACACATCCATACATCTATATACACAAACACATCTATATACACAAACATACATCTATATACACACACATACATCTATATACACACACATACATCTATATACACACACATACATCTATATACACACACATACCTCTATATACACAAACATACATCTATATACACAAACATACATCTATATACACACACATACCTCTATATACACACACATACCTCTATATACACACACATACATCTATACAACACAACACATACATACATATATACACAGATATACATATAACATCTATATTACACACACATACATCTATATACACACACATACATACATCTATATACACAAACATACATCTATATACACACACACTATACACAAACATACATCTATATACACAAACATACATATATACACACACATACATCTATATACACACACATACATCTATATACACAAACATACATCTATATACACACATACATCTATATACACACACATACATCTATATACACTAACATACATCTATATACACACACTATACACAAACATACATCTATATACACACACACATACATCTATATACACACACATACATCTATATACACACACATACATCTATATACACACACATACATCTATATACACACACATACATCTATATACACACACATACATCTATATACACAAACATACATCTATATACACAGATATACATCTATATACACACACTATACACACACATACATCTATATACACACAAACATACATCTATATACACACATCCATACATCTATATACACAGACATACATCTATACACACACATACATCTATATACACAAACATACATCTATACACACACATACATCTATATACACACACATATGTCTATACACACACACATACATCTATATACACAAACATACATCTATACACACACACACATCTATATACACACACATACATCTATATACACACACACATCTATATACACACACTATACACACACATACATCTATACACACAAACATACATCTATATACACACACATACATCTATATACACACACTATACACACACATACATCTATATAAACACACTATACACACACATACATCTATACACACACTATACACACATACATCTATATACACAAACATACATCTATATACACACATACATCTATATACACAAACATACATCTATATACACGCACATACATCTATATAAACACACTATACACACACATACATCTATATACACAAACATACATCTATACACACACACACTATACACACACATACATCTATATACACACACTATACACACATACATCTATATACACACACTATACACACATACATCTATATACACACACACACATCTATATACACACACATACATCTATATACACACACTATAAACACACATCTATATACACACACATCTATATACACACATATATCTATATACACAAACATACATCTATATACACACACATACATCTATATACACACACTATACACACACACATCTATATACACACACTATACACACATACATCTATATACACACATATCTATATACACACACACATACATCTATATACACACACTATACACACACATCTATATACACACATACATCTATATACACACACACACATCTATATACACACACACATCTATATACACAAACATACATCTATATACACACACTATACACACATACATCAATATATACACACATACATCTATATACACACATACATCTATATACACACACATACATCTATATACACACACATACATCTATATATATATATATACATACATACACACACACTATACACACACACTTCTATATACACACACACTATACACACACAGCCACACCCACACATACATCTATATATATATATATATATATATATATATACACATATAGCCACATAAATCTATATACACACACATATATATACAGAAGTATTCGGCCCCCTTGAACTTTCCAACCTTTTGCCACATTTCAGGCTTCAGACATATTGATATGAAATTGTAATTTTTTTGAAGAATCAACAACAAGTGGGACTCAGTCGTGAAGTGGAACAAAATTTATAGGATATTTTTAATTTTTTTTAGAAATAAAAAACTGAAAAGTGGGGCGTGCGATATTATTCAGCCCCTTTACTTTCAGTGCAGCGAACTCCCTCCAGAAGTTCAGTGAGGGTCTCTCAATGATCCAGTGTTGACCTAAATGACTGATGATGATAAATGGAATCCACCTGTGTAATCAAGTCTCCGTATAAATGCACCTGCTCTGTGACATTCTCAGAGTTCTGTTTAAAGCACAGAGAGCATCATGAAGACCAAGGGACACACCAGGCTGGTCCGAGATACTGGTGTGGAGAAGTTTAAAGCCGGATTGGGATACAAAAAGATTTCCCAAGCTTTAAACATCTCAAGGAGCACTGTGCACACGATATCAGACCACTGCAAACCTACCAGGACCCGGCCGTCCCTCTAAACGTTCAGCTCAGACAGATAGGAGACTGATCAGAGACGCAGCCAGGAGGCCCATGATCACTCTGGATGAACCGCAGAGATCTACAGCTGGGGTGGGAGACTCCGTCCATAGGACTACAGTCAGTCGTACACTGCACAAATCTGGCCTTTATGGAAGAGTGGCAGGAAGAGAGCCATTTCTCAGAGATATCCATCAAAAGCCTCGTTTAAAGTTCGCCACAAGCCACCTGGGAGACACACCAAGCATGTGGAGGAAGGTGCTCTGGTCAGAGGAAATGGTGGCATGGTGGTGGCAGCATCAGGGTTTGGGCCTGCTTCTCTTCAGCAGGGACAGGGAAGATGGATGGAGCCAAATACAGGACCACTCTGGAAGAAAACCTGTTGGAGTCTGCAAAAGCCCTGAGACTGGGACGGAGACTCATCTTCCAACAGGACAATGATCCAAAACATAAAGCAAAATCTACAGGGGACTGGTTCAGAGATAAACGTACCCGGTGTCAGAATGGCCAAGTCAAAGTCCAGACCTGAATCCAGTCGAGGAAGGTGTTCTGTGGAAGGAGCTGGAAACTGCTGTTCACCAACGCTCTCCATCCAGCCTCACTGAGCTCCAGCTGGTTTACAATAAATAATGGGAAGGAAACTTCAGCCTCTCGATGTGCAAAACTGATAGAGACATACCCCAAGCGACCTGCAGCTGTAATCGCAGCGAAAGGTGGAGCTACAAATCATTAACGCAAGGGGGGCTTTTCAGTTTTTTATTTCTCAAAAAAGTTTAAAATATCCTATAAATTTTGTTCCACTTCACGACATCACAAAAAAAATTACAATTTCATATCAATATGTCTGAAGCCTGAAATGTGGCAAAAGGTTGGAAAGTTCAAGGGGGCCGAATACTTTTACTAGGCACTGTATATATATAAACACTGCTCAAAAAATAAAGGGAACACTTTGAAAACACTTCAGATCTCAATGGGAAAAGAATCCTGCAGGATATCTTTCCTCCTATAGACTGGGTAATGTGTTGGGGATGAAAGGATGCCACATGGTTTGATGGAAATGAAAATGATCACCTACAGAGGGTTGGATTCAAACACACCCTGAAAATCAAAGTGAGTAAAAGCTGCAGCAGGCTCGTCCATTTAACCCACACTCCACTGCAGCAGCTCAGAATGGTGTTCAGTAGTCTGTATGGCCTCCACCCGCTCCTAATGAGACGACGGGTGGTGTCCTGGGGGATCTCCTCCCAGATCTGGACCAGGGCTTCACTGAGCTCCTGGACAGTCTGAAGTGCAGCCTGGTGGCGTCGGATGGACCGGAACAGAATGTCTCAGAGGTTCTATTGGGTTTAGGTCAGGCGAGCCGGTGGGCCAGTCAATGGTATCAATTCCTTCACTCTCCAAGAACTGCCTGCATACTCTCGCCACATGAGGCCGGGCACTGTTGTGCACCAGGAGGAACCCAGGACCCACTGCACCAGCGTAGGGTCTGACACCGGGTCCGAGGATTTCATCCCGATACCTAATAGCAGTCAGGGTGCCGGTGTCTAGCCTGTAGAGGTCTGTGCGTCCTTCCAGGGATATGCCTCCCCAGGCCATCACTGACCCACCACCAAACCGGTCATGCTGAACGATGTTGCAGGCGGCATAACATTCTCCACGGCGTCTCCAGAGCCTGTCACGTCTGTCACATGTGCTCAGGTAAACCCTGCTCTCACCTGTGAACAGCACAAGGCACCTGTGGCGGATCTGATGATTTTGGTGTTCTGTGGCAAATGCCAATCGAGCTCTACGGTGCTGGCCAGTGAGCACAGGGCCCACTACAGGACGTCGGGCCCTCAGGCCGCCCTCATGAGGCCTGTTTCTGATTGTTTGGTCAGACACATTCACAGCAGTAGGGCTCTGGCAGTGCTCCTCTTGTTCCTCCCTGCACAGAGGAGCAGGTACCGGTCCTGCTGAGGGGTTAAGGACCTTCTACAGCCTTGTCCAGCTCTCCTAGAGTAACTGCCTGTCTCCTGGAATCTCCACCGTACTCTTAAGACTGTGCTGGGAGACACAGCAAACCTTGTGGCAATGGTACGTATTGATGTGCCATCCTTCAGTAGCTGGACTACCTGTGCAGCCTCTGTAGGGTCCAGGTACCGCACCATGGTACTAGTAGTGGCGCTGACCCAAGTCAACTGCAGAACTAGTGAAGAGTCAGGGGGAAAAGATGAGGGGGGACAAAATGTCAATGACCTCGTCCTTTTAACCCATTCCTGTTTGGGGGGTGTCTCATTGTTGCCCCTCTACTGCACCTGTTGGTAATTTCATTAACACCAAAGCAGCTGAAACTGATTAACGGCCCTCCCTACTACTTACCTGACCTGATCAATATCCCTGAAGGTGAACTGAGTTGATGCTGCACTCTGATTAAATGACTCTGATTTATTCTGCATCCACTATATTCAGCGTCCACTGTGATTTATCCAGCGTCCGCAGTTTTGTTTTGTTTACTGTTGTTTTCTTTGCGTGTGCGTTCAGGTTGATCTTGTGTTCCTGCGTTCCTGCCATGTCGTCGGGGTCTGAGACGGTCCATTACATCCACCTGCACAACGCCAGCCAGTCTGTGCTGGAGGCTCTGCGCTCTCAGCGGCGTAAGGGTCTGTTCTGTGACGTCACGGTGCGGATTCACGACGCCTCACTGCGAGCTCACGCCTGTGTCCTAGCTGCCGCCAGCCCCTTCTTCCAGGACAAGCTGCTGCTCGGCCACTCCGAGATCTCAGTGCCCCCGCTGGTTCCTGCAGAGACGGTGAAGCAGCTAGTGGACTTCATGTACAGCGGCTCGCTGGTGGTGCTCCACTCGCAGGCGCTCTGCATACTGACCGCCGCAAGCATCCTGCAGATCAAGACCGTCATTGACGAGTGCACACAGATCATATCCCAGAAACGGCCACTGGGGGCCGCCATGCCCAAGCAAGAGGAGCAGGGAGGCGCCAAGGGGCGGGAGAGTGTGGGCAATGTGGGCGGAGTCGGCCCTGGCACTTTGCAGGGCTACAGTTACCCTATAGACGACTGTGGGGCGGGTGTGGGCTCAGCTCCAGGCCTGCAGGACGCCCCAACTCTGGGTGAATGGTGGGAGAGGTGGGTCACGCCAGACGCTAGTATAATCATCTCGCTTCGCTGTACTAGGCTCAGCAGTCCTGTCATTGGATGGAATAATGCCACCATTGGGTGAATTACTGTGCAGGGGGGAGGGGCTTGGAGCATCCGGAGGTGGGTCTATGATGAAGCCCACAAGCTGCACTCAGGACATCAACTACATCTTGAACCACAATGCAGAACGAAACAACGCAGGTAAGGTCGTATCGCCCCCTACGCTTCCTGTAGTGTATTACAGTCTGTCAGAATGAGCGTGCGGGTCGTATCGCCCCCTACACTTCCTGTAGTGTATTACAGTCTGTCAGAATGAGCGTGCGGGTCGTATCGCCCCCTACGCTTCCTGTAGCGTATTACAGTCTGTCAGAATGAGCGTGCGGGTCGTATCGCCCCCTACACTTCCTGTAGCGTATTACGGTCTGTCAGAATGAGAGTGTGGGTCGTATCGCCCCCTACACTTCCTGTAGCGTATTACGGTCTGTCAGAATGAGCGTGTGGGTCGTATCGCCCCCTACGCTTCCTGTAGCGTATTACGGTCTGTCAGAATGAGCGTGCGGGTCGTATCGCCCCCTACGCTTCCTGTAGTGTATTACGGTCTGTCAGAACGATCGTGCGGGTCGTATCGCCCCCTACGCTTCCTGTAGTGTATTACGGTCTGTCAGAACGACCGTGCGGGTCGTATCGCCCCCTACGCTTCCTGTAGTGTATTACGGTCTGTCAGAACGACCGTGCGGGTCGTATCGCCCCCTACGCTTCCTGTAGCGTATTACAGTCTGTCAGAACGAGCGTGCGGGTCGTATCGCCCCCTACGCTTCCTGTAGCGTATTACAGTCTGTCAGAACGAGCGTGCGGGTCGTATCGCCCCCTACGCTTCCTGTAGCGTATTACAGTCTGTCAGAATGAGCGTGCGGGTCGTATCGCCCCCTACACTTCCTGTAGCGTATTACAGTCTGTCAGAAAGACCGTGCGGGTAGTATCGCCGCCTTATCTTCCTGTAGTGTATTACAGTCGGTCAGAATGAGCGTGTGGGTCGTATCGCCCCCTACGCTTCCTGTAGTGTATTACAGTCGGTCAGAATGAGCGTGTGGGTCGTATCGCCCCCTACGCTTCCTGTAGTGTATTACAGTCGGTCAGAATGAGCGTGTGGGTCGTATCGCCCCCTACACTTCCTGTAGTGTATTACAGTCTGTCAGAATGAGCGTGCGGGTCGTATCGCCCCCTACGATCTGTAGTGCCTGTAGTCGGTAAGAACAGGAGTCCGGTCACTGGAAATGACGTTGTGGTGGTGGGTCGTATCGCCCCCTACGCTTCCTGTAGTGTATTACAGTCGGTCAGAATGAGCGTGTGGGTCGTATCGCCCCCTACACTTCCTGTAGTGTATTACAGTCGGTCAGAATGAGCGTGTGGGTCGTATCGCCCCCTACACTTCCTGTAGTACTGTATTACAGTACTACAGTCGGTCAGAGGCTCCACCGAGGCGTTGTGTCCAGGTTGGTGTACTTTTGGTGTTAATGGTCATCATGTTGTGATTCTGATGGTATCGCTCGTTCGTAGGTGCAGGAGGACAGAATCAGAGCCAGAACCAGAACATCCCCGATCCAGGAAGAGGCCAGATGAACACCCCCGCTCCCACAGCGATGGGCAGAGACAGTCTACGTGGTAACGGAGCGGCGGAGTTTGTTGAGGAGCTGGCAGTAGGGATGGAAAGATTCAACGAAGAAGAGGAGGTGGAGGACAGAGACAGGGATGGGGAGAGAGAGAGAGGGGCGGGGCATAGCCGAAAACAGAGGCAGCCTCTACGACTGCAGGTGTATAACACACACACCAGTTTACAGCAGTGTAGCTCCACCCATTCAGCCTGGAGCAGCTTAACTCCACCCATTCCGCCTACAGTTCTGAGTTTCCTAACTGATGTTTACCTGCTTGGCTGTATGTGCAGGTGATGGGAGGTGAGCAGGTGGTGGTGAAGGATGAAAGTGTTCAGGAAGGAGACAGTCTGTTTGATCTAGAGGAGCGACGCGACGCTCACGACAACACGCACCAACCTGCGTACGGACAGGTAACACACGTGGCCTGCGGCAAAGCTCAGAGCTCCGGAGTGTGATGTTTGCTTTATGTTTAATATTAGCATTAGTGTTAGCATTAATTTTAGTAGTAGTGTTAGCATTAATTTTAGCATTAGTGTTAGCATTAATATTAGCATTAGTGTTAACATTAACATTAGTGTTAGCATTAATATTAGCATTAGCATTAACATTAACATTATCATTAGTGTTAGCATTAATATTAGCATTAGCATTAGTGTTAACATTAACATTAGTGTTAGCATTAATATTAGCATTAGTGTTAACATTAATATTAGCATTATTGTTAGCATTATTATTAGCATTAGTCTTAGCATTAACATTAGCATTAGTGTTAGCATTAATATTAGCATTAGTGTCAGCATTAATATTAGCATTAGTGTTAGCATTAATATTAGCATTAGTGTTAACATTAACATTATCATTAGTGTTAGCATTAATATTAGCATTAGCATTAGTGTTAACATTAACATTAGTGTTAGCATTAATATTAGCATTAGTATTAGCATTATTATTAGCATTAGTGTTAGCATTAACATTAGCATTAGTGTTAGCATTAATATTAGCATTAGTGTTAGCATTAATATTAGCATTAGTGTTAGCATTAATATTAGCATTAGTGTTAACATTATCATTAGTGTTAGCATTATTATTAGCATTAACATTAGTGTTAACATTAACATTAGTGTTAGCATTAATATTAGCATTAGTGTTAGCATTATTATTAGCATTAGTGTTAGCATTAACATTAGCATTAGTGTTAGCATTAATATTAGCATTAGTGTTAGCATTAATATTAGCATTAGTGTTAGCATTAACATTAGCATAAAGAGCAGCTTATGAAGCGGAGCGCTGGACTCTGTCCTGGATCCCACAGACGTTTGCGTATTGGTGTCTTTCAGGGGGGGTTTTATGAGGAGCAGGCCGTGTTCGCCGGAGGGTTTTGGCCGCAGGCGGACGCATCCCAGACTCTGGTGGCTAACCCCCGTTCCCGCAGCAACAAACCACTGTCTCCGCCCACTTCCTCTCACAGCATCAACAACCAGGTTTGTGCGGTTCTGCTGTTCTTCACACCGTTCTGAGAAACCCCAGAATCTGAATCTGTATCGACAATGAATTAATTTGACAGATAATTACTATACACCATAATAACCTCCAATCAACACCCTCACAACCACCACACATACCACACAACCACCCTATTCGGTCTGGAAACACTAACAACCACCTGGGAAACCATGCTCCTCAGGAAATCTCCTTTCTGATTAGTCCTACTCTGGTCTATATCACACTGTGTGCTGTAGCTGAGGTGATGCTGGGCAACTGGGATAATAAATGCTGCTGCTAGCGCTAACCGTGCGGCTAGTTACTGGCTGATGAGTAGACTGTATGTAGTGCTAAGTCATTAACCGCATCAGTAATAAGTTATAATATCTGGAGTGTGCAGTGTTGTGATTGTAAGACCTGCAGCTCTCAGATATTTCTTTCTGAAGTTAGCTGGCTAGCTAGAGCTAAATTAGTTAGCATGTAGCCTAGCATGTTAGCATGTATCAAAACAGATTACAAATATGTGTGACTATATGTAACACCCTCTTGCCACATTTCACATTCATTTTTGGTTTAAGCCACACCCCCTCTTGTTTCAGATTTAAGCCACACCCACCTCCGGCATCATGCAAGCGGTTTATGTTGTATTTAAATCTGCGCTAGTGTGTGCTGACCCTGTTTGTGCCTGAGCAGATGTTTCCTGATTGGTGTATGTGGTTTCTCTCCGGGTGTTTATGCCACTCCTATTACACTTTTATTACATTGTTATAACTGTAGTTATAGTCTATGTTCACTTTTCCCCAGATGCTCTTTCAGTATCCCGTCAGCGAATCACAGCCATCCTCCTTCTACGTGGGCGGTCCTATGGTGATTGACACCATGGCAGAGACGTGTCAGCAGGCTCCGCCCCCGGCCCCTCTGACCCCGGCCCCACCCCCTCCTGCCCCAGCGTGCATCGCAGGCCCGAGTTTTACACCTCAGAGTTCAGAGACGAGCTTCGACTGCAGCCACTGCGGGAAGTCTCTGCGGTCTCGCAAGAACTACAGCAAACACATGTTCATCCACTCCGGTGAGTCCTGCCCCGGTACGCTGCGGGTCCTGCCCCGGTACGCTGCGGGTCCTGCTCCGGTACGCTGCGGGGCCTGTCCCGGTACGCTGCGGGTCCTGCCCCGGTATGCTGCGGGTCCTGCCCCGTACGCTGCAGGTCCTGCCCTGGTACGCTGTGGGTCCTGCCCTGGTACGCTGCAGGTCCTGCCCCGGTACGCTGCGGGTCCTGCTCCGGTACGCTGCGGGTCCTGCCCCGGTACGCTGCAGGGCCTGCCCCGGTACGCTGCGGGTCCTGCCCCGGTACTCTGCGGGTCCTGCCCCGGTACGCTGCAGGGCCTGCCCCGGTACGCTGCGGGTCCTGCCCCGGTACGCTCCGGGTACGCTGCGGGTCCTGCTGCGGTACGCTGCGGGTCCTGCCCCGGTGCGCTGCGGGTCCTGCCCCGGTACGCTGCGGGTCCTGCCCCGGTGCGCTGCAGGTCCTGCCCCGGTACGCTGCGGGTCCTGCCCTGTACGCCACGGGTCCTGCCCTGTACGCTGCGGGTCCTGCCCCGGTGCGCTGTGGGTCCTGCCCCGGTACGCTGCGGGTCCTGCCCCGGTACGCTGCGGGTCCTGCCCCGGTGCGCTGCGGGTCCTGCCCCGGTACGCTGCGGGTCCTGCCCCGGTGCGCTGCGCGTCCTGCCCCGGTGCGCTGCAGGTCCTGCCCCGGTACGCTGCAGGTCCTGCTCCGGTACGCTCCGGTACAGGTCCTGATGCTGGTGTGTGTGATGCTGGTGTGTGTGATGCTGGTGTGTTGTTTGATGGTGTGTGTTTTGATGGTGTGTTGTTTGATGTTGTTGTTTGATGGTGTGTGTTTTGATGGTGTGTTGTTTGATGTTGTTGTTTGATGGTGTGTGCTTTGATGGTGTGTTGTTTGATGTTGTTGTTTGATGGTGTGTGCTTTGATGGTGTGTTGTTTGATGTTGTTGTTTGATGGTGTGTGTTTTGATGGTGTGTTGTTTGATGTTGTTGTTTGATGGTGTGTGTATGATGGCTGGTCTGTGTGATGCTGGTGTGTATGATGGCTGGTGTGTGTGATGCTGGTGTGTGTGTGATGCTGGTGTGTGTGATGCTGGTGTGTGTGATGCTGGTGTGTGTGATGCTGGTGTGTATGATGGCTGGTGTGTGTGATGCTGGTGTGTATGATGGCTGGTGTGTATGATGGCTGGTGTGTGTGATGCTGGTGTGTATGATGGCTGGTGTGTGTGATGCTGGTGTGTGTGATGGTGTGTGTGATGATGGTGTGTGTGATGATGGTGTGTGTGATGATGGTGTGTGTGTGATGCTGGTGTGTGATGCTGGTGTGTGTGATGCTGGTGTGTGTTTTGATGGTGTGTGTGTGATGCTGGTGTGTGTGATGATGGTGTGTGTGTGATGCTGGTGTGTTGTTTGATGTTGTTGTTTGATGGTGTGTGTGTGATGCTGGTGTGTTGTTTGATGTTGTTGTTTGATGGTGTGTGTGTGATGCTGGTGTGTATGATGGCTGGTCTGTGTGATGCTGGTGTGGTGCTGATAGCTGGCTGTGTGATGCTGGTGGTGTGATGGATGGTGGTCTGGTGTGTCGGTGATGTGCTGGTGTGTGTGATGCTGGTGTGTGTGATGTGCTGGTTGTGTGTGATGTGCTGGTGTTGTGTGTGATGCTGGTGTGTGTGATGACTGGTGTGGTTTTTGATGAG
>JAMWET010001602.1:0-17500 GCA_024036415.1 Prochilodus magdalenae
TCCTCACAGAGCCCTCGAGAGTTTAATCCCCGTCCTCTATTGTTCCCACTGCCTTTCACCATGTGACTGTATTCCCAGACGTACTCAGATATATCCAACCCCACCCACCCCCAACCGACCCCCAACCCACCCACCCCACCCACACAGACGTACATTTTTTTTATACCTTGGTAGGACATGGGGACATGCATATACCCCATTGTGTGTGTGCGTGTTAGTGTGTGTGGTGCTGGTGTGAGTGGATCAGACACAGCAGTGCTGCTGGAGTGTTGAGACACTGTGTCCACTCACTGTCCACTCTATTAGACACTCCTACCTTGCTGCTCCACCTTGTAGATGGACAGTCAGAGACGATAGCTCATCTGCTGCTGCACAGTGCAGTGTTGGTCCTCTAGTCCTTCATCAGTGGACACAGGACACTGCCCACAGGACACTGCCCCACAGGACGCTGCCCCACAGGACACTGCCCCACAGGACGCTGCCCCACAGGACACTGCCCCACAGGACGCTGGCCCGCAGGACGCTGGCCCGCAGGACACTGGATACCACACCACAGGACGCTGTTGGCTGAATAGTTGGTTGGTGGATGATTCTCGCAAGGCATACCAACACCACAGGGGCAGTGACACCTGAGGGGGGGGGGGGTCTGAGCAGTTCTGCTGCAACCTGATAGGGTGTGTGTATGCAGCCCCCTCTCCGTACATGGCGCTGGGGGTTGTGGGCGGCGGGTGGGTGTGATAATTTGATAGTGGGACGGGGGACTGCACGCTCCTGAGATAGAGTCTTACCTATTAAGGGTTGTTCTTAAGAAAAATGCACAGAACAACAGGCAAACGGGGGGAGAAGCGCTCCTGAAACAAATAGACCAAATAAATATAAGTCAGACTTTAGGGGGGCACGCCAGGACAGGCAACAAACAGAGGGACACGGGGGATCTCAAACAGACGTTAGGGCACCCAGGACAGCCAGAACACACGCACTCGCACTCACGCTGATCGGGCTGATTGGGAGGGGGGTCTCCTGGTCCCCTGCCAGCGACCCAGTCTGAGCTCTTTATTGTGAGGAGAGGAGAGAGGGATGAGGAGGGACGAGCGTGTCTTATAAAGGAGGTGGGTACATTTAGAACATATTGCTGGTTCTGGAAGGGGTTCTCGGCAGACTGTAGCAGAGAGAGTTGTAGTATGTTTTAGGTGATGTGGTTCTAGTGATGGTGCAGATGGTGCTGCTCAGTGTTCAGTATCAGGTAAAGTGTGGTGTATATACTGTATATAGTTCATGGTTTATCCGTCTGTCCATCACTCCATCCTCCCACTCTGAACAGCAGCTGGAGTTGGTTAGGAAGGTCTGGTGACGTGGAGATACAGGTTTTCCTGATAGTGGATTGTGAGGGTGTGTGTGGGGGGGGCAGTAGAGATGGAGTGTGTGTGTGTTGATGTGAGGAGATGGATGCAAGTTCACGGCGCTATGTGCGTGTGTGTGCATGTGTGTGTGTGGGTTTGGGTGTGTGTGTGTGTGTGGGTTTGTGTGTGTGAGTGGGTTTGGGTGTGTGTGTATGTGAGTGTGTGTGTGTGTGTGTGAGTGGGTTTGGGTGTGTGTGTATGTGAGTGTGTGTGTGAGTGGGTTTGGGTGTGTGTGTGTGTGTGTGTGTGTGGGTATGTGAGTGTGTGTGTGTGAGTGGGTTTGGGTGTGTGTGTGTGTGTGAGTGGGTTTGGGTGTGTGTGTGTGTGTATGTGAGTGTGTGTGTGTGTGAGTGGGTTTGGGTGTGTGTGAGTGGGTTTAAGTGTGTGTGTGAGGAGGTGTGTCTTAGTGTGCGTATGTGTGTGTGTGTGTGGGTTTGGGTGTGTGTGGGTGTGCGTCTGTGTGTGTGAGGAGGTGTGTCTAAGTGTGTGTGTGTGTGTGTATGTGTGTGAGTAGGTTTAAGTGTATGTGTGGGTGTGTGTGTGCGTCTGTGTGTGTGAGGAGGTGTGTCTAAGTGTGTGTATGTGTGGGTGTGTGTGTGCGTCTGCGCGTGCATGCGTGTGGGTTCTCTGAGCTGGTCTGTGGTCTGCAGTGCTGCTGTTCTCCCGGTCTAAGGTGTTCACGCAGCACCGCTCATCGAACTACATAAACCAGAACCGAACGGCTCAGTTAGAACCACACTGATGTTCCACCAGCTCGTTCCAGTCAGCACGGGTTAGGTGCTCAGCTGGGCTCTGACAGGACAATAGAACAAGCAGGTGTTCAGGCTCCTCAGCCAGGCAGGCTCTCCACCCCGACAACAACACACAGGCAGACAGACAGCTTCTGCAGCCCCCCGTCCCCACACTGTACACCCCCCGTCCCCCGACACGGCACCCTACTGCAACCCCCTCAAAACAGCACAGCTAGCTGCTCCTCACTGGGAGCTCCTGCACTCGTTAATCACACTGCACTGATTCTAATAACTTCTTCTCCTGCTGTAGGTTTATCTCCTCCTTTAACTCCTCCTTTATCTCCTCCTTTAACCCCCTCTTTTATCTCCTCCTTTATCTCCTCCTTTATCTCCTCCTTTAACCCCCTCTTTTATCTCCTCCTTTATCTCCTCCTTTATCTCCTCCTTTATCTCCTCCTTTAACTCCTTCTTTAACCCCCTCTTTTATCTCCTCCTTTAACCCCCTCCTTTATCTCATCCTTTAACCCCCTCCTTTATCTCCTCCTTTAACCCCCTCTTTTATCTCCTCCTTTAACCCCCTCCTTTATCTCATCCTTTAACCCCCTCCTTTATCTCCTCCTTTAACTCCTCCTTTATCTCCTCCTTTATCTCCTCCTTTAACCCCCTCCTTTATCTCATCCTTTAACCCCCTCCTTTATCTCCTCCTTTAACCCCCTCCTTTATCTCATCCTTTAACCCCCTCCTTTATCTCCTCCTTTATCTCCTCCTTTAACCCCCTCTTTTATCTCCTCCTTTATCTCCTCCTTTATCTCCTCCTTTAACCCCCTCTTTTATCTCCTCCTTTATCTCCTTTATCTCCTCCTTTAACCCCCTCCTTTATTTCCTCCTTTAACCCCCTCCTTTATCTCCTCCTTTAACCCCCTCTTTTATCTCCTCCTTTATCTCCTCCTTTATCTCCTCCTTTAACCCCCTCTTTTATCTCCTCCTTTATCTCCTCCTTTATCTCCTCCTTTAACCCCCTCTTTTATCTCCTCCTTTATCTCCTTTATCTCCTCTTTTAACCCCCTCCTTTATCTCCTCCTTTAACCCCCTCCTTTATCTCCTCCTTTAACCCCCTCCTTTATCTCCTCCTTTAACCCCCTCCTTTATCTCATCCTTTAACCCCCTCCTTTATCTCCTCCTTTATCTCCTCCTTTAACCCCCTCCTTTATCTCCTCCTTTAACCCCCTCCTTTATCTCCTCCTTTAACCCCCTCCTTTATCTCCTCCTTTATCTCCTCCTTTAACCCCCTCCTTTATCTCCTCCTTTAACACCCTCCTTTATCTCCTCCTTTAAACCCCTCCTTTATCTCATCCTTTAACTCCTCCTTTAACCCCCTCCTTTATCTCCTTCTTTATCTGCTCCTTTATCTCCTTCTTTATCTCCTCCTTTAACTCCTCCTTTATCTACTCCTTTAACCCCCTCCTTTATCTCCTCCTTTAACCCCCTCCTTTATCTCCTCCTTTAACTCCTCCTTTATCTCCTCCTTTAACCCCCTCCTTTATCTCCTCCTTTAACCCCCTCCTTTATCTCCTCCTTTAACCCCCTCCTTTATCTCCTCCTTTAACCCCCTCCTTTATCTCCTCCTTTAACTCCTCCTTTATCTCCTTCTTTAACCCCCTCCTTTATCTCCTTCTTTAACCCCCTCTTTTATCTCCTCCTTTAACCCCCTCCTTTATCTCCTCCTTTATCTCCTCCTTTAACCCCCTCCTTTATCTCATCCTTTATCTCCTCCTTTAACCCCCTCCTTTATCTCCTCCTTTAACCCCCTCCTTTATCTCCTCCTTTAACCCCCCCTTTATCTCCTCCCTTATCTCCTCCTTTAACCCCCTCCTTTATCTCCTCCTTTAACCCCCTCCTTTATCTCATCCTTTATCTCCTCCTTTAACCCCCTCCTTTATCTCCTCCTTTAACCCCCTCCTTTAACTCCTCCTTTATCTCCTCCCTTATCTCCTCCCTTAACCCCCTCCTTTATCTCCTCCTTTAACCCCCTCCTTTATCTCCTGCTTTAACCCCCTCCTTTATCTCCTCCTTTAACCCCCTCCTTTATCTCCTCCTTTAACCCCCCCTTATCTCCTCCTTTAACACCCTCCTTTATCTCCTCCTTTAACCCCCTCCTTTATCTCCTCCTTTAACCCCCTCCTTTATCTCCTCCTTTAACCCCCTCCTTTATCTCCTCCTTTATCTCCTCCTTTAACCCCCTCCTTTATCTCCTTCTTTAACCCCCTCTTTTATCTCCTCCTTTAACCCCCTCCTTTATCTCCTCCTTTATCTCCTCCTTTAACCGCCCCTTTATCTCCTCCCTTATCTCCTCCTTTAACCCCCTCCTTTATCTCCTTCTTTAACCCCCTCCTTTATCTCCTCCTTTAACCCCCTCCTTTATCTCCTCCTTTAACCCCCTCTTTTATCTCCTCCTTTAACCCCCTCCTTTATCTCCTCCTTTATCTCCTCCTTTAACCCCCCCTTTATCTCCTCCTTTAACCCCCTCCTTTATCTCCTCCTTTAACCCCCTCCTTTATCTCCTCCTTTAACCCCCTCCTTTATCTCCTCCTTTAACCCCCTCCTTTATCTCCTCCTTTAACTCCTCCTTTAACCCCCTCCTTTATCTCCTTCTTTAACCCCCTCCTTTATCTCCTTCTTTAACCCCCTCCTTTATCTCCTCCTTTAACTCCTCCTTTATCTACTCCTTTAACCCCCTCCTTTATCTCCTCCTTTAACCCCCTCCTTTATCTCCTCCTTTAACTCCTCCTTTATCTCCTCCTTTAACCCCCTCCTTTATCTCCTCCTTTAAACCCCCTAACACCCTTTATATCTCCTCCTTTAACTCCTCCTTTATCTCCTCCTTTAACCCCCTCCTTTATCTCCTCCTTTAACCCCCTCTTTTATCTCCTCCTTTAACCCCCTCCTTTATCTCCTCCTTTATCTCCTTCTTTAACCCCCTCTTTTATCTCCTCCTTTAACCCCCTCCTTTATCTCCTCCTTTATCTCCTCCTTTAACCGCCCCTTTATCTCCTCCCTTATCTCCTCCTTTAACCCCCTCCTTTATCTCCTTCTTTAACCCCCTCTTTTATCTCCTCCTTTAACCCCCTCCTTTATCTCCTCCTTTAACCCCCTCCTTTATCTCCTCCTTTAACCCCCTCCTTTATCTCCTCCTTTATCTCCTTCTTTAACCCCCTCCTTTATCTCCTCCTTTAACCCCCTCCTTTATCTCCTCCTTTAACCCCCTCCTTTATCCTCCCCTCCTTCTTTTAACCCCCTCCCTCCCTTTAAATTCCCCTCCTTTATCTCCTCCTTTAACCCCCTCCTTTATCTCCTCCTTAAACCCCCCCTTTTTGTCCTCCTTTACCCCCCCCTTTATCTCCTCCTTTAACTACACCCCCTCCTTATCTCTATTAACTCCTTTAATCTTCCCCCTCCTTTATCTCATCCTTTAACTCCTCCTTTAACCCCCTCCTTTATCTCCTTCTTTAACCCCCTCCTTTAACTCCTCCTTTATCTACTCCTTTAACCCCCTCCTTTATCTCCTCCTTTAACCCCCTCCTTTATCTCCTCCTTTAACTTCTCCTTTATCTCCTCCTTTAACCCCCTCCTTTATCTCCTCCTTTAACCCCCTCCTTTATCTCCTCCTTTAACCCCCTCCTTTATCTCCTCCTTTAACCCCCTCCTTTATCTCCTCCTTCATCTCCTTCTTTAACCCCCTCCTTTATCTCCTTCTTTAACCCCCTCCTTTATCTCCTCCTTTAACCCCCTCCTTTATCTCCTTCTTTAACCCCCTCTTTTATCTCCTCCTTTAACCCCCTCCTTTTTCTCCTCCTTTAACCCTCTCCTTTATCTCATCCTTTATCTCCTGCTTTAACCCCCTCCTTTATCTCCTCCTTTAACCCCCTCCTTTATCTCCTCCTTTAACTCCTCCTTTATCTCCTCCTTTAACCCCCTCCTTTATCTCCTCCTTTAAACCCCTCCTTTATCTCCTCCTTTAAACCCCCTCCTATTATCTCTCCTTTATCTCCTCATTTAACCCCCTCTTTTATCTCCTCCTTTAACCCCCTCCTTTATCTCCTCCTTTTTTACCCCCTTCTCATCTTTTATCTCCTCCTTTAACTCCTCCTTTATCTCCTCCCTTATCTCCTCCTTTAACCCCCTCCTTTATCTCCTCCTTTAACCCCCTCCTTTATCTCCTCCTTTAACCCCCTCCTTTATCTCATCCTTTATCTCCTCCTTTAACCCCCTCCTTTATCTCCTCCTTTAACCCCCTCCTATTAACCTCCTCCTTTATTCCTCCTTTACATTCCCCCCTTAACCCCCTCCCTTATCTCCTCCTTTAACCCCCTCCTTTATCTCCTTCTTTAACCCCCTCTTTTATCTCCTCCTTTAACCCCCTCCTTTATCTCCTCCTTTAACCCCCTCCTTTATCTCCTCCTTTAACCGCCCCTTTATCTCCTCCCTTATCTCCTCCTTTAACCCCCTCCTTTATCTCCTTCTTTAACCCACTCTTTTATCTCCTCCTTTAACCCCCTCCTTTATCTCATCCTTTATCTCCTCCTTTAACCCCCTCCTTTATCTCCTCCTTTAACCCCCCTTTATCTCCTCCCTTATCTCCTCCTTTAACCCCCTCCTTTATCTCCTTCTTTAACCCCCTCTTTTATCTCCTCCTTTAACCCCCTCCTTTATCTCCTCCTTTAACCCCCTCCTTTATCTCCTCCTTTAACCCCCTCCTTTATCTCCTCCTTTAACCCCCTCCTTTATCTCCTCCTTTAACCCCCTCCTTTATCTCCTCCTTTAACCCCCCCTTTATCTCCTCCCTTATCTCCTCCTTTAACCCCCTCCTTTATCTCCTTCTTTAACCCCCTCTTTTATCTCCTCCTTTAACCCCCTCCTTTATCTCCTCCTTTAATCCCCTCCTTTATCTCCTCCTTTAACCCCCCCTTTATCTCCTCCTTTATCTCCCCCCTTTATCTCCTCCTTTATCTCCTCCTTCCTGTCGGGGTGCTTTCAGTTTGTTCTTTAATATTTTACTTTTCCTCTCTGAATGATATTTTATGGTTTTGATTCTGATTGGTGTTAATCACTGTGTTCAGCTGAGCCCTCTAGCGTATCACCTCAGCCTGAGATGATGGAGGTCACCTTGTCTCGTTCCTGTATGTGGTCGGAAGTGACTCAGACGGTAATGTCCACATGAGCTGGCGGCAGGTACCGTGGCCTGTTGTGTGCTGTTGATAGGGGCTCAGATTACCCGGGCGTTATCGCTGAGAGCCGCGCGGAGGTGTGTCTGACCACGCTGTGGACGTCACTGAGGTCACAGGTAAAGTTTCTGATGGGCTGTATATGTGCTCTGCAGCCTGAAGTTACTACCACCTTACACTCGAACGGCCCCTGTCTATCCAGAGAGGGTCTGTTCATATGATCCCCGGAGGTTTCTGGACCGAGCTGACGTCAGCTGGGAGTTTAGCCCAGTGAGCGATGAAGCTGTGACTTCATGAACTCATCAGAGGAGGTGGTTCACTCTCTCCTACTTACGAAGCCAACAGACACGTATGTGGTGTAAATCATCAGTACCAGACTACCCAACATCTCCACCAGGAGAGGACAGTCTCAGCCATAACGTCCTGTCCTGAGTCCGTTTGGACCGGTTCCTACTGGTCTGTTTGTGATCATGTGAGATATGAGGTCTCAGCAGTGATGGTGGCAGTCCTAGGAGAACCCTTTAACTGGTGTAGGACTGCATCATGTGGTGGTTCTACAGCACCGCTCCCTCTCAGAGTGTAGCTGATTTGAGGGCAGGTTTTGATTGACAGGTAGGAGGGATCAGGGCTCTGTAGATGTAATTTTATGAGTCAGATTTCACAGTTGGTGCCGTCCTCGGGTCACGTGCTCTGAATGTTGTGGGTGAAGTGCTGGAGGATGGAATACACACATCCCACATTGCATAAGAGCTGGTATACTCGGAATACAGCCGCCGCGATCCGCAGGCCCAGACACGATCTCCCGAGGATGCCCGACATGCGACTCAAGTGGAGGGAGAATACAGTATTTGTGGAACCTGCAGCCTGTTAACATATTACAGTAGAACCCAAACAGCCAATCATCAACACTGAACACCAGCATAGAGACACCATCAGGCTGACCAGGCTGAGCATGAGAGGATCAGGAGGACCCACCACCTACTGACCAAGCTCCATGTTTGATCCATGTTTACAGTTGGATTTACTGTTCCTGCACACGACCCGTCCGGCATTCCTGACCCTGACCCTGACACCGTCATACAGCCGCTGAACATCGTTCCCTGAACAGGTCCCAGCATGTGTCTTAGCATCATGCTGCTTTGACTCATTAACTTATTAGATCTCTGATTCCTCCTCTTTAACTAGCCAGCGATCCAGTCCTCCTCCGCTCCGTCTCCCTCTCGGATCGCTGCGTGACAGTATGGATAATCACAGAGACCCTCTGAGCCACGCACAAATAACAGGCTGGTGCTGGTGTGCTAAACGCTAATCAGATGACTCAAGCGGTGGCTTCCCCTCTTCCTCCGCTGACACCTTAACTATCAGTTGGTGCTTCTCAGCTCACGGAAGGCATGCATACCTGAAAACACCTCAGCTGACCGAGTGAAGATGGAGGCCACGACCCTAACCCTAACCCTTCCTAAGGTGACCTGCACATATCTGAGCAGGGACGAGCCCTAAAGGAATGAATAGGGCACCTTTTGGCTCAATGCCAGCTCCTACTTTTATTTAAAAGGCTTATAAAATTGTCCCAGGTTTTTATAAATATGAAATTAATTGAGAACATTTAAGGAGTGTTTCGTTTCAGCCTACTTTTTTCATGGACAGCCAATCAAAACTGGGTTCATTTACATGGACTCAAAACTGGGCTCCTTAAAGGCACAGTAACAGAATTAGCCTAACTACACTCCACTAGCCCCAGCGAGTCTGATGTTGTTCGAACACTGGACATCAATAGTTCCCCAAACCCTTTCCAAAACTTCATCTGTAAAACTGGACTCAAACCTCATCCAGGTCTTCCAGTGAGACGAACAGAACCCAACATAGTGGGCACCTGTTTCAGGTGTTAACCAGACGCTCGTACATGGACACTAGATTGTATTAAAGGTTTCTGCTGCCTCTAGTTTGGAACAGACACAGTACACTGTTAAAGTCTAGAGAGCCATCTGGGGTAAACGGTGTCAGTTAGATCTTTGACTGAAGTCCTTCTTACAAACAGCAGAAGACGTGGCTCCATCGTCCCCTGCTGAAACTGTGGTCCGCTGTCACTTTAAGAAGACCCTATGTGGACTCTGCACAGCTGCTGGTCATTTGTTTGGGTCTTTTAAAAGGTGCTGACCCACAAATTTGCGTCATGAGCTCCATCGTTGGTCATTCCACAATCTGTGTCTTGAATAGTTCCCATCCTAGTGAATGCACCAGCACTGTTTGGGCTGGATTCCTGAGGTCTCTGTGGGAAGCCCCCACGTTTGTTTCGCAATGAATCTAGAGCTTCATAAACGCAGAAGAATCCCAGCGCTGAGGTCTCGGTGAACCTTCAGGGACATCAGCGACTAATCAGCCCGTCATGAAGTCTGAGTCCACTGAGGCTCCTGGCATCTGAAATAAAGCAGTGGTCATTCATAAATCTACAGAACGTTATCAGAGACGTGCTGACACGAGGCCTGGTCAAAATACAGGGCGCTGGGGAAGGCTGGCATGGATCCAACGCAGTGTTTGAATTATTCCAGAAACGTTTCTAGGTGTACCTAAAGAGGGGAGATCCAGAGAGTGGAAAATCTGCTGATAAACCAACAATGGAGGATTTTAAACCTCCTCACCATCAACAGATAACAACCAGCCCAGATAACAACCGGCACAAGTAGAGGTGCCCTCAGAAACATCTGGGCCGCCTGGGCTCTGATGGGAAGGACAGAGGTGGGCAAACTGTTGTATGATTGAGTGTGTGTAGTCCTGAGAGTCCTGGAGAGAATCCCTCTGTGCTGGTAGCTCCTCAGTGTTACCCTTCAGGGTCATGATCAGCTCATAGAAAAGACAGATGAGAGCAAGGGATGAAAGCAGGAGAGAGAGAGAGAGATGAGAGGGAGAGAGAGAGAGAGAGAGAAGGGGGGAGAGATGGGGAGGGAGAGAGAGAGAGAGAGAGATGAGAGGGAGAGAGAGAGAGAGAGAGAGAGAGAGGGGCGGGGGAGAGGGAGAGAGATGAGAGGGAGAGAGAGGGAGAGAGAGATGAGAAGGAGGGAGAGAGAGAAGGGGGGAGAGATGGAGGGAGAGAGAGGGAGGGAGAGAGAGAAGGGGGGGACAGATGGAGGGAGAGAGAGGGAGGGAGAGAGAGAAGGGGGTAGAGATGGAGGGAGAGAGATGAGAGGGAGAGAGAGAGAAGGGGGGGAGAAAGAGAGAGAGATGAGAGAGAGGAGAGAGAGAGAGAAAGGGAGAGAGAGAGAGAGAGATGAGAGGGAGGGAGAGAGAAGGGGGGAGAGATGGAGAGAGAGAGAGGGAGGGAGAGAGAGAGGGGGGAGAGAGGGAGAGAGATGAGAGGGAGAAAGAGAGAAGGGGGGAGAGATGGAGGGAGAGAGATGAGGGAGAGAGAGGGGGAGAGAGAGGGAGAGAGAGAGGGGGGAGAGAGGGAGAGAGATGAGAGGGAGAAAGAGAGAAGCGGGGAGAGATGGAGGGAGAGAGATGAGAGGGAGAGAGAGAGAGAGAGAGAGAGAGAGAAGGGGGGAGAGATGGGGAGGGAGAGAAAGAGAGAGGGAGAGAGGGGGAAAGAGAGAGAGAGAGGGGAGAGAGAGAGAGAGAGAGAGAGAGGGCGGGGGAGAGGGAGAGAGATGAGAGGGAGAAAGAGAGAAGGGGGAGAGATGGAGAGAGATGAGAGGGGGAGAGAGAGAGGGAGAGAGGGAGAGAGGGAGAGAGGGGGGGAGGGAGAGAGATGAGAGGGAGAAAGAGAGAAGGGGGGAGAGATGAGAGGGAGAGAGATGAGAGGGAGGAGAGAGAGAAAGAGAGAAGGGGGAAGAGATGGGGAGGGAGAGAGAGAGAGAGAGAGAGAGAGAGAGAGAGGGGCGGGGGAGAGGGAGAGAGATGAGAGGGAGAAAGAGAGAAGGGGGGAGAGATGAGAGGGAGAGAGAGAGAGAGAGAGAGGGGCGGGGGAGAGGGAGAGAGATGAGAGGGAGAAAGAGAGAAGGGGGGAGAGATGGAGGGAGAGAGATGAGAGGGAGAGAGAGAGAGAGAGAGAGAGAGAAGGGGGGAGAGATGGGGAGGGAGAGAGAGAGAGAGAGAGAGAGAGAGAGAGAGAGAGAGAGAGAGAGAGAGAGAGAGAGAGAGAGGGGCGGGGGAGAGGGAGAGAGATGAGAGGGAGAAAGAGAGAAGGGGGGAGAGATGGAGAGAGATGAGAGGTAGAGGGAGAGAGAGAGAGAGAGAGAGAGAGAGGGGCGGGGGAGAGAGAGAGAGAGAGAGAGATGAGAGGGGGAGAGAGAGAGAGAGAGAGAGAGAGAGAGAGAGGGGCGGGGGAGAGAGAGAGAGAGAGAGAGATGAGAGGGAGAAAGAGAGAAGGGGGGAGAGATGGAGAGAGAGAGAGAGAGAGAGAGAGAGAGAGAGAGAGAGAGAGAGAGAGAAGGGGGTACAGTACTCAGCACTGTTATGAATAAACTCTACTGGGGTTAATAGCTGGTCTCGTTTGAGCTCTGGTTGTCAGCAGCTAACCCTAACGGCTAATAATGCTAACTGGGCAGCTGCGTGTTCAGGCACAGTTAGGAGAGCCACAGTTCATGCTGCTCTGTTATGAACAGACCTTCAGTCGCCTGGAGCTAACTAGCCTAGCGTAGCTCCTGCTGTCAGTGTATGGTGGTAGGCCTGTCGGGTTGGAGTTATGAATGCTAATAATGCTAATAATGCGCATTCATTACTTCCCGGGAAGCTGCTAGCATGAGCCGTGCGGAGCAGCCAGGCTGAAGTCGACAGCTGCCGGCTGCCGGCTGCCGGAGATAAGTGTGTGCTGCGGGCATAATTAGCCCGCTCTGTCGCCACAGGCCATGAACTGTGTGGACTGGTAATCCACCGCCCCCTGAGGCTCAAACCTGGCTTCCCTTTGTGCTCCAGCAGACAGGCTAATAGACTCAACTGCTAATGACAGGCCTTTCACATATGGGGCTTCTGTCTCCCCCCAAATCTGGAGACACGGGACTGTTAACAGCTCCAGCTGATCTCTACATCGTAAGATGCAGGTCAGTAAGATGATTGGGTATTTAGACCCTCCCAGAGAGGCGGAGTCTATCAGAACTAAAATCTGCACAGCCAAATTGAGCAGCAGTTTAAGCAGAATGTTCCTCAACAGAACTCAGCATAGAACCTGGAGATGATCCTCATCTACACATACCATCATTAACAGTTCCAGAGAACCCGGAGAACCTCTGCTCACAAGGAACCAGAACCATTACTGGACGGTGGTGACTCTCAGATGGCACTGACCTTCTCTCAAACAACGCCTTTAATCTGATCCATGGAATCCAGTTCCATATCTGACAGGTTCCGGTCTGTTCCAGTCCTTCGTCCTCGGAGGCTGTGATTGCTCGGGTGCTGCAGATATCCACATGCGGCTTTGCTGGCCGCAACTATTCTGAGAAAGAAGAGGAGAACTCGGATCCACACGGGGAGGTCAGTCCTCCCAGCTCAGCCCTCACTGCTCACTCACACATCAGCACACTGGAATCATTTAGAGTTCGTCCGGTCCGCCCAGCGATCGCTGGGATAGGCTCCGGGCCCACCATGACCTAGAAGGACAAGCAGTCTAGAGGACAGGTGAATGAATGAGTGAATGAATGAAGGTGTAGGGTCTGTTTAGGCAGGCTTTACTGGACTGTCTGTGTGTGCATGTTTACCAGCTGTGCTCTCTCGCTCACTCTCTGTGTTTCATACGGCTCTACTTCTCACTGGGAATGTTGCTAAGGGGGCGTTGTCTGCTACTTCCAACACAACCGTAGGAAATACTGGCCTTCGCAGATGCGGGCGGACTGTGGTGGGCCACTGACTCGAATCTGAAAGAGTCCCGTATTGATTCTCTTCCAGGAGCTCCGATTGGGTAATGGTTGTTGACTGCTTCTTCAGGGAGCTACTGATCCGCGGATGACCACGCAGGCGTTTGCGAGGCTGGCAGCAGCTATTTGGAGAACAGAGAACTTTGATCCACAGCTGCGCTGGAGCGTAGCGGTGTGCGCTAAATCAAACGCCCGTGCAGCCCTGTGCTCTTAGCAGGCCGTGAGTTATGTGCCAGAGTGAGATCAATGAGGGCGGGTTAAGTTTCACAGACAGGCCGATTGAGGAGCACCTAATGTGGACCATCTGCAGAAACTTCATGGAATGCTGGGAATCTGCTTGGAGATTTGAAACGGAACGGGAATATTGAGGCCGAGATGCCGGCATTGCTGGAATGTTCTAATAAAGTGTTTCTCGTGTTTGTCCGTGTGATTAGTGAGGGACAGTTAAAGCTTATGGGAGAGGTCAGGCTGGGGTCAGCGCCAGGCCACAGGAGAGCGGGTACAGCAGGACGGTTTGTTTATTCATTCTGAGCAGGTTTAAAGCACATCAGCTGCTTCAGGCCCACATGCTGCCCTCCTGTGTAGAGACAGTCACCTTCAGAGGTCAGGAGCGTTCAGAATTGTGGCTGCAGGTTTGCACACCAAACAAGCTGGAGCTCACCCGACTCGTGTAACCAGCTGGTCTCAGTGTTCCTACCCAGCCACAGCTGCAGTACTCCCTCAGACCTGGAGTTGGTGGAGGTACAAAGGTTTCGTACTTCGGTCCTAATAACGCGTTATAAACATGTGACATAGTACCAGTGCGCGCTCCGACGCGGAGATGAAACTCAGTGTTTAAACAGAACCTGTTCCTGGAGCCACACGGCAGTCCCAGATTCACTCTGTCCGGTCTCTCGCTCCATCACTCCTTCTGTCTTCCTCCTACAGCATCAACTTCCATCTCTTCCCAGCCTCTACCAGGAGGTCCAGGCTGGGAATACTGAGCTAGCTTCTTCTTAAAGCTGCTGAAGATCCATAGCTGTCGGTGTGTGACGTGCGGCCGTAGACATTACACAGGTCTAGGTCTCGTACACACTCCTCCACAGATACAGAGAGCTATAGCAGGTGTTCCGGGCCTTGGATTGGGAATGATGGAAACAGGATGATTCCGTAGCTGCTATTTTAGGGTGAATCATACTTTAAGTATTGTCAGAGAGCGACGTAGATAAAACCCTTTTGGTCAGGAACGAAGTGTGTTTGGATGGAATGCAGCGTTCCTTCTTCACCGTGAAGTTCTCTGAAATTCCTCCCTCGTCTTTTCAGGGAAGGAGGGTTTCAGCTCTGGCTTGCTGAGATTGTGTAAATGGAATATTGCTCCACTTCCAGAAAGTGGTTAGGCTTCAGCGCAACAAACCACAGCTCAGAAAAACATGAGTGGAGAAATCAGGCTAGGAGAGTGTGGCGTGTTATAGAGTGCGTTGTTTATAGATTATAGTTTATTATTTATCGTTTATAGATTACAGTGAATTTCGGCTGAGCTGGTACTGACTTATCTGACCTGGGTTACTTTACTGTGTTACTGAGGTCTACTGTGTAATTGTGTAACTAATACTGGCTGATAAATTTCCTTCAGGATCTATAAAGTGTCTGTCTGTCTGTCTGTCTGTCTGTCTGTCTGTCGGAGCGTACTGTACCGGAGTGTGTTCTGTGGTACTGGATCTGAATTGAAGCTGAAACTCTAACACACAAACACCAAACAGAATCAGGAGAACAGAGTTTATAATTTACACTGTGTCCTTATTCTGACCTCACACTTCCGCACTGCCATGGAGAAATGTTTGGTCTCACTGAATGAATCCTCCCAGAAAATCTGAGCAGAGAGAGCATGTAGCAGCGCTGATCCAGACCGGATAGAGGGAGGTAAGCATGTTTACATTTAACACCATGTTTAGAGCTGGAGGAGCTTTACTGAAGGATCGGTGATTAACAATGTATGGGCGTGTGGGTGCCTGAATGTGTGTTGTGTTCGGTTCTGATAGACCCGCCCACTGGGAATCTCACTCTTCTTACTGTGCTTCACAAATATACATGATGCCTACAGACAGACAGCCCACACGTCAGGTGTGCTACAGCTCCTTCGCGCTGTGTGAAGGTCAGGATGCTCTACAATCACCTGTACCAAAATCGTACTTTAACTGGGATCAGAAGGAAAGGTGGTGGTGTTGTGATAGTGGCGGCACATGTAACGGGAGTATCTGGAATAATAAGGAATCACTCTTCACAGGATTCCCCACCATTCAAGGAATTTTGCCAAACATGTTTGTGTGCACAGAATCAGCTTTCAGCATGGAATTTAGAGAATTACAAAAAGCCTGCGCAAAGTCAGTTCCCACAGTTCAGCGGCGCCCTGTTCTACATCGGCTACATCCAGCGGCCTGTGAAGCAGCAGAGCCGCAAACCAGCTTCGTCCGCCAGCAGAAGTGGCGGAAGCAGGGTGCAATAGAAAGCGGGAGCATGGATGCCCGGCTCCCGGACAGGAGCAGCACTCTTACTGGTAAAACCCGGGGTGGCGACGTTGGCATATTCACCAACAGCAGCTGCTGTAACAACGCAGTAACGTCTCAAGTCACTGCCCTCCTGATGTGGAGCTACTGAATGTATCTGGCCAGGGAGTTCATCATTATAGCGGTGTGTATAAATCCGGTGATGTGGTGGCACTCAGAACGGCCAGAGCAAACCGGAACCGTGCCATAAGAGGCGCTAAGCGTGCTCATGGCCAAAAAGAGCAGGACTGCTTCCAGGATCCAGGCTTTCAGGAACGCAAGACGGATGTGGCAAGGCATTCACCGGCGCTAAGTATCACAGGCTATGACCCAGGACCCTCGAACGCCCCACTGTGGGAACACTGTGGGAATGTTTGCGGCACTGAATACCGCTCCTACACTACTCCTCTACTCCTCTACTCCTCTACTCCTCTCCTGGATGAGCAGATACTCTGCCTGGATACAGCAGATGTCCGAGGAACCCTGAGGAGGAAAGAGGCGGACCCTGACAACATACCAGGACGGTGGCTTGTAGAATGTGCCGATCTGGGGGTCCTCAGGGACATCTTCAACACCTCGCTGAAACAGGCTGCCAGACCACCGTGCCCAAAGACTGCCACAATCATACCAGTGCCCAAAAACCCACATCTCCTCTCTCAATGATTACCGCCTGGTAGCACTCACCCTATCATGATGAAGAGTCTCACGAAGCTGGTAAACGACCACATTATCTCCAAACTCCCTCCCACATTCATTCCGTACCCAAATCGCTCCATAGAGGATGCCATCTCCTCTACACTTCACCTGAGCTTAGAACACCTGGAAAGAAAGAATACACGTGTGCACATGCTGTTTCAGCGTTTAACACAATCATCCCACAACATCTGACAAGCAAACTGGCCTCTTGGCTTCAGCACCCACCTTCCTAACTGGCTGCTGGACTTTCTAACAAATAGACCTCAGTCTGTGCAGGTGGGCAACAACGTCTCCAATGTCCTCTCTCTGAGCACCGGCCCCCCTCAGGGTTGCGTCCTGCTGCGCCTGCTGCGCCAGCTCCACTACCAACCACATTGTAAGGTTCACAAACGACACAACAGTATTGGGCCTAAACCAGGACAACAGTGACCTGGACTACAGAGAGGAGCTGAGCCATCTGACTGACTGGTGCGAAACCAACAATCTGGTCCTGAACGTCGAGACAACTAAAGAGATAGAGAGACAGCCACACACCACCCCTCACCAAGGACACAGCAGTGGGGCACAGATAACAGATGCCTTGGCCTGGTCCACTCACACCCAAGCTCTGGTCAAAAGAGCTTCGCAGAGTATGCCCTTACTGAGACGGATGAAGAGAGCACACCTCCCCCTCCTCACCGCATTCTACAGAGTCACTGTCGAGACCAGTTGCAGCTCTGTCTGGGTCAGAACCCAGAGCACCTCTGACTGGAAGCCCCTGCAGGGGGTGGTAATGACAGCAGAGAGAGTTATTGGGACTGCACTTCCTCCCACACAGGTCATTGCGACAAGTCGCAGTCTGACCAAAGCTCAAAACGTATTCAGAGACCCCTCCCATCCCCACCATGGACTGCTCTCGCTACTGGCCTCTGGAAGGAGGTTCCGCAGTCTGTGAAGCAGAACAGCCAGGTTCAAAACAGCTTCCTCCCACACGCCATAAGACTGCTGAGCTCCAGTGCAGTACTGTGTGTGTGTGTGTGAGTGTGTGAGTGTGTGTGTCTGTGTGTGTGTGTGTGTGTGTGAGTGTGAGGGTGTGTGTGTGTATGT
>JAMWET010001602.1:22500-25000 GCA_024036415.1 Prochilodus magdalenae
AACAGGTGAGGCAGAGGGTCGAGTCAGAGAGTTCAGCCTGGTGGACTCCAGAGCCCTGCTGACTTCCTGATTACTGTACAGTCTTTACTGATTACTCTACAGTCTTTACAGTCTTTACTGATTACTGTACAGTCTTTACTGATTACTCTACAGTCTTTACAGTCTTTACTGATTACTCTACAGTCTTAACATTCTTTACTGATTACTGTACAGTCTTTACTGATTACTCTACAGTCTTTACAGTCTTTACTGATTACTGTACAGTCTTTACTGATTACTCTACAGTCTTTACAGTCTTTACTGATTACTGTACAGTCTTTACTGATTACTCTACAGTCTTTACAGTCTTTACTGATTACTGTACAGTCTACTGATTACTGTACAGTCTTTACTGATTACTGTACAGTCTTTACAGTCTTTACTGATTACTCTACAGTCTTAACATTCTTTACTGATTACTGTACAGTCTTTACTGATTACTCTACAGTCTTAACAGTCTTTACTGATTACTGTACAGTCTTTACTGATTACTCTACAGTCTTAACATTCTTTACTGATTACTGCACAGTCTTTACTGATTACTCTACAGTCTTAACAGTCTTTACTGATTACTGTACAGTCTTTACTGATTACTCTACAGTCTTAACGTTCTTTACTGATTACTGTACAGTCTTTACTGATTACTCTACAGTCTTAACAGTCTTTACTGATTAATGTACAGTCTTTACAGTCTTTACTTATTACTGTACAGTCTACTGATTACTGTATAGTCTTTACTGATTACTCTACAGTCTTTACCGTCTTTACTGATTACTGTACAGTCTTTACTGATTACTGTACAGTCTTTACTGATTACTCTACAGTCTCTACAGTCTTTACTGATTACTGTACAGTCTTTACTGATTACTCTACAGTCTTTACAGTCTTTACTGATTACTGTACAGTCTTTACTTATTACTGTACAGTCTACTGATTACTGTATAGTCTTTACTGATTACTGTACAGTCTTTACTGATTACTCTACAGTCTTAACAGTCTTTACTGAATACTGTACAGTCTTTACAGTCTTTACTGATTACTGTACAGTCTACTGATTACTGTATAGTCTTTACTGATTACTGTACAGTCTTTACTGATTACTCTACAGTCTTTACCGTCTTTACTGATTACTGTACAGTCTTTACTGATTACTCTACAGTCTTTACTGATTACTCTACAGTCTTTACAGTCTTTACTGATTACTGTACAGTCTACTGATTACTGTATAGTCTTTACTGATTACTGTACAGTCTTTACTGATTACTCTACAGTCTTAACAGTCTTTACTGATTACTGTACAGTCTTTACAGTCTTTACTGATTACTGTACAGTCTACTGATTACTGTATAGTCTTTACTGATTACTGTACAGTCTTTACTGATTACTCTACAGTCTTTACTGATTACTCTACAGTCTTTACAGTCTTTACTGATTACTCTACAGTCTTAACAGTCTTTACTGATTAATGTACAGTCTTTACAGTCTTTACTGATTACTCTACAGTCTTTACTGATTACTGTACAGTCTTACTGATTACTCTACAGTCTTTACACTCTTTACTGATTACTGTACAGTCTTTACTGATTACAGTCTTAACAGTTTTTACTGATTACTGTACAGTCTTTACAGTCTTTACTGATTACTGTACAGTCTACTGATTACTGTATAGTCTTTACTGATTACTGTACAGTCTTTACTGATTACTGTAAAGTCTTTACCTTATAGTCTTTACTGATTACTGTACAGTCTACTGATTACTGTACAGTCTTTACTGATTACTGTACAGTCTTTACTGATTACTGTACAGTCTTTACAGTCTTTACTGATTACTGTACAGTCTTTACCTCACAGTCTTTACTGATTACTGTACAGTCTACTGATTACTGTACGGTCTTTACCTTACAGTCTTTACTGATTACTGTACAGTCTACGGATTACTGTACAGTCTTTACCTTACAGTCTTTACTGATTACGTTACAGTCTTTACTGATTACTGTTCAGTCTTTACAGTCTTTACCGATTACTTTACAGTCTACTGATTACTGTACAGTCTTTACCTTACAGTCTTTACTGATTACTGTACAGTATTTACCGATTACTTTACAGTCTACTGTTTACTGTACAGTCTTTACTGATTACTGTACAGTCTTTACCTTATAGTCTTTACTGATTACTGTACAGTCTACTGATTACTGTACAGTCTTTACTGATTACTGTACAGTCTTTACAGTCTTTACTGATTACTGTACAGTCTTTACCTTACAGTCTTTACTGATTACTGTACAGTCTACTGATTACTGTACGGTCTTTACCTTACAGTCTTTACTGATTACTGTACAGTCTTTACTGATTACTGTACAGTCTACGGATTACTGTACAGTCTTTACCTTACAGTCTTTACTGATGACGTTACAGTCTTTACTGATTACTGTTCAGTCTTTACAGTCTTTACCGATTACTT
>JAMWET010001602.1:27500-35000 GCA_024036415.1 Prochilodus magdalenae
CTCAGTCTCTCTCTCTCTCCCTCTCAGTCTCTCACTCTCTCTCTCTCTCTCTCAGTCTCTCTCTCTCTCTCTCTCTTTCAGTCTCTCTCTCTCTCTCAGTCTCTCTCTCTCTCTCAGTCTCTCTCTCTCTCTCTCTCCCTCTCTCTCTCTCTCAGTTTCTCGCTCTCTCAGTCTCTCTCTCTCAGTCTCTCTCTTCTCTTTGTGTGAGTGGGTCACCGCTCACTGTGGGTGAGGGACTGACCTCGCCTCCTGATTGGACAGCTCTTCTTATCTGCTGCCGAAGGTTAAAGCTGTGTGTGTGTGTGAGATAAGAACTGACCGTGGTCTGCATAAGCCTTGCCAGCTGGCACTTTCTCATGTTTGCTGCAGCAGAGGAAAAGAGAGAGAGACAGGCAGAGAGAGAGACAGGGAGGGAGATGTGGAGAAGAGAGAGAGAGGGAGGGTGAAATGGAGGAGAGGGAGATATGGAGAAAAGAGAGCGAGAGAGAGATATGGAGAAAGGGAGGGAGTGAGGGACATATGGAGAAGAGAGAGAGATATGGAGGAGAGGGAGAGGGAGATATGGAGGAGAAGGAGGGAGATATGGAGGAGAGGGAGAGAGGGAGATATGGAGAAGAGAGAGGTAGAGAGGGAGATATGAAGAAGAGAGAGATATGGAGGAGAGGGAGAGGGAGATATGGAGGAGAAGGAGGGAGATATGGAGGAGAGGGAGATATGGAGAAGAGAGAGGTAGAGAGGGAGATATGGAGAAGAGAGGGAAAGAGAGGAAGAGAGGGAGAAGAAAGAGAGGGAGAGGGAGGGAGATATGGAGAAGAGAGGGTGATATGGAAAAAAAGGCAGAGAGGGAGATATGGAAAAGAGAGAGAAGGAGGGAGATATGGAGAAGAGACAAAGAGGGAGGGAGATATGGAGAAGAGAGAGGAAGGAAGGGAGATATGGAGAAGAGAGAGAGAGAGGTAGATATGGAGGAGAGGGAGATATGGAGAAGAAAGAGAGGGAGAGAGAGAGAGATATAGAGAAGAGAGGGTGATATGGAAAAAAAGGGAGAGAGGGAGATATGGAGAAGAGAGAGAGGGAGGGAGATATAGAGAAGAGACAGAGAGGGAGGGAGATATGGAGAAGAGAGAGAGAGGGAGGAAGGGGGATATGGAGGAGAGAGAGAGAGGGAGATATGGAAGAGAGGGAGATATGGAGAAGAGAGGGAGGGAGGGAGATATGGAGAAGAGAGAGAGGGAGGGAGATATGGAGAAGAGAGAGAGGGAGGGAGGGAGATATGGAGAAGAGAGAGAGAGAGGGAGATATGGAGGAGAGGGAGAGGGAGATATGGAGAAGAGAGAGAGAGAGGGAGATATGGAGGAGAGGGGGAGGGAGGGAGAGAGAGAGAGAGAGAGAGGGAGGGAGGGAGAGATGGGAGAAGAGGGAGAGAGAGAGGGGGATATGGAGGAGAGAGAAAGAGAGGGAGATATGGAGGGAGAGGGAGATATGGAGAAGAGAGAGAGGGAGGGAGATATGGAGAAGAGAGAGAGAGGGAGATATGGAAGAGAGGGAGAGGGAGATATGGAGAAGAGAGAGAGGGAGATATGGAGAAGAGAGAGAGGGAGGGAGATATGGAGAAGAGAGAGAGGGAGGGAGGGAGATATGGAGAAGAGAGAGAGAGAGAGGGAGATATGGAGGAGAGGGAGAGGGAGATATGGAGAAGAGAGAGAGAGAGGGAGATATGGAGGAGAGGGAGAGGGAGATATGGAGAAGAGAGAGAGGGAGGGAGGGAGATATGGAGAAGAGAGAGAGAGTGGGATATGGAGGAGAGAGAAAGAGAGGGAGATATGGAGGGAGAGGGAGATATGGAGAAGAGAGAGAGGGAGGGAGATATGGAGAAGAGAGAGAGGGAGATATGGAGATATGGAGAAGAGAGAGGTAGAGAGGGCGATATGGAGAAGAGAGGGAAAGAGAGGAAGAGAGGGAGAAGAAAGAGAGGGAGAGAGAGAGAGGGAGATATGGAAGAGAGGGAGATATGGAGAAGAGAGGGAGGGAGGGAGATATGGAGAAGAGAGAGAGGGAGATATGGAGAAGAGAGAGAGGGAGATATGGAGAAGAGAGAGAGGGAGGGAGATATGGAGAAGAGAGAGAGGGAGGGAGGGAGATATGGAGAAGAGAGAGAGAGGGAGATATGGAAGAGAGGGAGAGGGAGATATGGAGAAGAGAGAGAGGGAGATATGGAGAAGAGAGAGAGGGAGGGAGATATGGAGAAGAGAGAGAGGGAGATATGGAGAAGAGAGAGAGGGAGAGGGAGATATGGAGAAGAGAGAGAGGGAGATATGGAGAAGAGAGGGAAAGAGAGGAAGAGAGGGAGAAGAAAGAGAGGGAGAGAGAGAGAGGGAGATATGGAAGAGAGGGAGATATGGAGAAGAGAGGGAGGGAGGGAGATATGGAGAAGAGAGAGAGGGAGATATGGAGGAGAGGGAGAGGGAGATATGGAGAAGAGAGAGAGGGAGGGAGGGAGATATGGAAGAGAGAGAGAGGGAGATATGGAAGAGAGGGAGAGGGAGATATGGAGAAGAGAGAGAGGGAGATATGGAGAAGAGAGAGAGGGAGATATGGAGGAGAGGGAAGATATGGAGAAGAGAGAGAGGGAGGGAGATATGGAGAAGAGAGAGAGAGGGAGATATGGAGGAGAGGGAGAGGGAGATATAGAGAAGAGAGAGAGGGAGATATGGAGGAGAGGGAAGATATGGAGAAGAGAGCGAGGGAGGGAGATATGGAGAAGAAAGAGAGGGAGGGAGGGAGATATGGAAGAGAGAGAGAGGGAGATATGGAAGAGAGGGAGAGGGAGATATGGAGAAGAGAGAGAGGGAGATATGGAGGAGAGGGAAAAAAAAAGGGGTAATTAATGGGGGGGGGAGGGGAAAACAAAAAAAAGGGGGAGAGAGGAGGGAGGGAGGGAGATATGGAGAAGAGAGAGAGGGAGATATGGAGGAGAGGGAGAGGGAGATATAGAGAAGAGAGAGAGGGAGATATGGAGGAGAGGGAAGATATGGAGAAGAGAGCGAGGGAGGGAGATATGGAGAAGAAAGAGAGGGAGGGAGGGAGGGAGATATGGAGAAGAAAGAGAGAGAGAGGGAGATATGGCGGAAAGGGAGAGGGAGATATGGAGGAGAGAGAGAGAGAGAGGGAGGGAAATATGGAGGAGAGAGAAAGAGAGAGAGGGAAATATGGAGGAGAGGGAGATATGGAGAAGAGAGAAAGGGAAGGAGATATGGAGAAGAGAGAAAGGGAAGGAGATATGGAGAAGAGAGGGAGAAAGGGAGAGAGAGATAGGAAGAAAGGGAGAGAGAGAGAGAAGGAGGGAGATATGGAGAAGTGAGAGACAGGGATGGAGATATGGAGGAGAGGGAGAGAGAGATATGGAGAAGAGGGAGGGAGATAAGGAGGAGAGGGAGGGAGATAAGGAGGAGAGGGAGGGAGGGAGATATGGAGAAGAGAGAGGTAGAGAGGGCGATATGGAGAAGAGAGGGAAAGAGAGGAAGAGAGGGAGAAGAAAGAGAGGGAGAGGGAGGAGGGAGAGAGTGAGAGGGAGATATGGAGGAGAAAGGGAGGGAGAGGGAGATATGGAGAGGTCTCTCTGCAGTCTCTTCAGGGTCAGCCGCTGAGCGGAGCTGCTCCATGTTGTCCAGAGAGGTTTGGGAATCTGTCCGGAGTGGAATGTGCAGACTGCAGGATTAAAGGTGTTCCGGGATCCTGTTAGAGATGTGGAGCTGGAGTTCCTGTTCTCCAGCTTGTGTTGGGAATTCTAGGGGAAGAACTCCAGCCTGGGTTAAAGATGAACATCCACCATGTACCGCTGACAGGTGGGATCCTTGGGAAGGGAAAGGGCCGCCATCCCATTCCCAGCCTGGAATGCTGGAGTTCTCCACATAGCCCACCGTGTTGGTTGGGTAGCTCCGTTGTGGTTGTGTGGAAATGTTGGGGGTGTGAATATTGAGTCTGTTCCGTAACAGGGTTTGGGAAGCCCATTTTCCCGTCCTCTTGATGAGGGATTTGTACTGGAAGGAGGCCGGGTTTTCTTGGAGCAGCAAACTGTACATTATCGTACGGACATCTCCATGGAAAGCATCCTGCCTCGTTCCCTCCTGCCTCGTTCCCTCCTGCCTCGTTCCCTCCTGCCTCGTTCCCTCCTGCCTCGTTCCCTCCTGCCTCGTTCCGTGCCGCTGGTCTGCTGCCGGGTGGACTGTAGGTGTTAGGCTGGTGAGGGAGCGTTAATGAGGGGGCTGCTGAGCCGCCGCTTGCCCGAGCCGCTGCTCTGATGAATGGACTGGTGTGCTGTAAATCAGCCGATGGCAGAAGAGGAGCTGGATTCCTCATGCCGCTGATGTCACTGCCGCCGTGCCTGAAACAGATCCAGACTTGAACGCCTGGGCTGCAGATGTTCAGCTTTGGAGATATCCTCCTTTCCTCTCTCCAGTAGTTCCGGCAATATGGACCAGAAGGGGACACGGCGGAGTGGTTAGGGTTAGGGTTGAGTTAGGGTTAGGTGTCCAGTCCTACAGTCGGAATGTCGTGCGGTTACATTGTGTATCAGCGTTTCGGCTGAGATCCTGAGATGTGTGTGTGTGTGTGTGTGTGTGTGTGTGTGTGTGTGTAGAGGTGTGTGTGTGTGTGTGTAGAGGTGTGTGTGTGTGTGTGTGTGTGTGTGTAGGTGTAGGTGTTAATGTGTGTTGTGTGTAGTGCGTGTGTAGGTGTGTGTGTGTAGTGTGTGGTTTTAGGTGTGTGTGTGTAGTGGTGTGTGTGTGTGTGTGTAGAGGTGTGTGTGTGTGTGTGTGTGTGTGTGTAGGTGTGTGTGTGTGTGTGTGTGTAGGTGTGTGTGTGTGTGTGTGTGTAGGTGTGTGTGTGTAGGTGTGTGTGTGTGTGTGTATAGGTGTGTGTGTGTGTGTGTGTGTAGGTGTGTGTGTGTGTGTGTGTGTGTGTAGGTGTGTGTGTGTGTGTGTGTGTGTGTGTGTGTGTGTGTGTGTGTGTGTGTGTGTGTAGGTGTGTGTGTGTAGGTGTCTGAAACTGAACGCACCGTTTTGAAGCCCTGCTGCCTGCGCTGTCTAATAAGTCTGTCCACTGTGTCAGTGTCCGTGTCTCCTGCTGGTTTTTCTATATGTCTAATGGGATGTGTATTATGGGATGTGTATTATGGGATGTGTATTGTGGGATGTGTATTGTGGGATGTGTATTATGGGATGTGTATTGTGGGATGTGTATTATGGGATGTGTATTGTGGGATGTGTATTATGGGATGTGTACGGCAGTGAAGGACACATTTATGCTGCCCTTATAAACTGGAACCTCAGCAGGCAGCGCTTATACAGACCTCAGACCGGGACGTGACTGGCTCCCTCCTGTCCCGGGGTGCTGTAGTGTTCATACTGACTGACCGGTGTAAGCCACTCTTGTTGTTCCCACTGCTGCACTGCAGATTAGGACTGTAGGACCTGTGACTTTCACTCTGAGTCTCGGAGGTGCAGCGTGTTGCTGCATGTTTACCTCCTGGTTTCAGTGTTACTCGCTACAGGACGGCGTGTGTGTGAGGTCGAGGGTGAAGCAGTTTACACACATTTAACTAAAACCGCACTGGAGTCTTCACGCTGGCATCAGCGGTGTAGCTACAGCACTTCATAAATCTCAGAAAGCTGATACGTTTAATGGTGTTGAGCGATCCAACCACTTAAATCTCTCTCTGCGCTGCTGATAGTATTTCAAGAATTCTGGAAGTGCTGCTGGCAGTGGCGGTGCTAAATTGCCTCACATTCATAACCACAGCCCTGAAATCACTCGCAGCGCACCAAGGAAAACAGATTACATGTCAGAGAGGTGCAATCTGTAGCATTCCACGTCCGTTCCATTCCGCTGCAGTGGGATGAAAAGATGGGGAAAGTCCGAGTTCTGGGTTGGAGGAACAGACAGCACAGGAGCTCTTTAGCAGAGAACCGAGTTAGACCCACTAACAGGCTCTGTGGTTTGTTGCAGGTGCACCTTTCGGCATTCTGACGGTCCAGCTGTGTCCAGATGTTGAAATATGACAAACACAGCAGGGTTTGGCTTCACACCAAGACTCTTCTGGGTGTACCTTGTGACTAGCACCAAGCTATAGGAAAGGACATGGAAGCTGCCTCCATAGTGACGCTGGAGAGGCGACCATCCTCCGCGATGCCACTGACCACTAAAATGACTCTTCTGTTGCTGGAGACCACAGCAGACACGGCTGAGGATGGAAGTAAGACCTTGAGGAATGTTTCCTCTGAGAATGGTGTAGATTCAGCACTGGAGGGAGATCTGCAGCATGCCATGAAGGATGAAGCTCGGCCTGAGGAACAGCTCGTTCAGCCCTGTTCTTCGGTGGACCAAAGCACCGGTGAGATTTATTCAGGATCTGCTCTCTCTGCACTAACGAAGGAACACAGTTACCGGCCTGGGAATACCGTGACTGAGAATGCAGAGCCGTCTCCTGGGGAGGGAAAAGATGATCCGAATGGTTGCTGCCATGAATCTGACTTTCTGTCAAGGTTACAGGAGGACCCGGTGGTGATGGTCTCAGATGGTCTGACAGTAAATGGCCAGTCCGAACCTCCTTGCCCTCTTTGTTCTTCAAAGATTAGCTACCAGGTGGAGCACCCTCTCCTTCCAACCAACTCCAGCTCACCAGCTAATTCTCTATCTGCCACTCTCCCAGGAGAACTGCCCCGGATCATCAAGCACAAGACCAGCTCCATCACGTTTGCAGATTACACCTGCCTTCCAGCCCCCGTCCAGGGTGGCCATGGGAGTTCTGACTCTGATGAGTCTTCTTCTGTAGAGGAGGATGATAACGTCTTCACACAGATGCTGCAGAGCCGGGAGATCGTCCCAACCTCTAGACGAAGGAAAGGTGGAAGGAGGCGAGGGACTGGTGGAGAAGTAGCTAGATGGGACCCAGACAGCCGGACCCACCTGGGCACAGCTGGCAATGAGGCAGAAGAAGAGGGCAGAGACCGTGAGGTGAGGGCTTTGGTTTATACACTGTGGGTACCGGAGATGTGCTCACCAGCGCTTCCCCTGGCCTGGTGTGCTTGTACGTAACATTATCAGAACGGGGTTAGAGTTCCTCAGACATCTCCTCTGTTGGTTCCATGATACACTTCCACAGCCATGTCCTGTAAAGATCAGACTTTTATAGATCCCTGTTCTTTAATAGCACACGGAGAACCTGATCCTCTCACTCACACCTGATCATCCTCCTATTGACTGAAACACCTGACTCTAGTTTCACTTTCAGATGATCTGATCATCCTAAAGGTCACAGACTGTTACCCTCACACATTTGGAACACTGGATCCTCTCCTCAGTAGATCACCAGGTCTCCTGTGTTTAATCAGCTGCTCCGTATCTGCTACAGAAATCTAGAACATTCTACAGAGTTAGGACGCCTTCACGTCACGTCAGCTCTCTGGAAGTGTTTCATGAAACCAGGTTATGTAGATGAAA
>JAMWET010001602.1:40000-72500 GCA_024036415.1 Prochilodus magdalenae
AGAGAGGGTTTGGTGTGAGGTGTGTACAGAGTGAAGGAGAGAGGGTTTGGTGTGCGGTGTGTACAGAGTGAGGGAGAGAGGGTTTGGTGTGAGGTGTGTACAGAGTGAAGGAGAGAGGGTTTGGTGTGAGGTGTGGGGGACTATTTGACCTCACAGCGCCCTGCAGCATGTATCCCTCCACCATGGATGGAGTAGATGAGTGTTTGGTTGAATGAACTGCTGATCGCTGACTCGTGTATGATGGGGTCTCAGGCACCGCCAGCATTTCAATAAGCTCTATATGGACCCTTCATTCGACTAGTTCCCATCCCCACCAGAACTACGGTCACCAGCGCTCCAGAGTGACACTCCATGATTTTGTTTACATCACCAAAAGGCAAATGTGGAAAACCCGAGATTCCTTTAGAAGTCAGACGTCTTTCCTGCAGCACTGCAGTATCACCATCTGAGGGCGCTGTTTCCAAACGTTCCTCCCCTGGAACGCTGACACCACCAGTATAACGGCCCTGGGAGACATGGGGGCTTTGTGAGTTAGTCTCCAGTCTGATAGTCCACAGTAAGTGTCTGTATGACGGGCCTCCTCCAGGAGCAACCCCAGAATCAACGACGTGTCATAGAGAACGACGCGTCCCTCCTCCTCCCTACACGGTCCATGACCCTGGTCTGCTGCAGTTAAACAGGCCCTGCTGGTGTTGGCCCGTGTCCTGTTTGTGGGACATCTACACGGGGCTTGGCTGCGCTCTCTGTGGGTGGTACGGTCACGGCTGCCAGCCCAGAGCAGCGCCATAGCCGGCCACTTAACTCCTCGTTTGCATATGAAAGAGGCAGTGCCGGGGTTTCCAGTGCAGCCAATTTGCAGAGATACAGTTATGGTCCTCTCCCATTCTGTCCTCCTCCGAGGACAACAATGATGACTTGATCTGGAGGGTTGACTCATGCCAACCCTGTTGCCATGGTGAGCGGAGTTTTGTGTTTTCCACCACGACTGAATGAGGGGTCTAAATGAATCGAGGCTACTGTCTCCACTCACAGAGGCCGGAGCGAGCCTGGAATTCCGGAACGTCTTATGTGGCTTTCATCTGTTTCTGGATTCACTGTGTGGAGAAGATCGGAGATGTTGTGTAATGCTGCCTGTTTCTGTTGTAACAGCCCCACCAACGTCATTCCGGGTGGTCACTGGCTCCCGAGCCAGCAGAGGGCCCGGAGTGTGGAACGTTATTATTCCTCCGGAATAAAAAAACTGCTTTGTTTCTGTACCAAAGTGAAATGTGTTGATCTGGATGCTCTGGAGTTCTGTGTGTGTGTGAGCAGGATATCGCTCAGGGTCACTCTGTCCTAATACTGAGCTCTGCCAGGTGAAGTGGAGAACTAGCCCTTCCCTCTCCTTCCCACACAGGCCCCGGTCGCTCTCGGTCGAGTGTACGTCGCAGCTTTAGCTGGTGACGGAGATTTGGCCAGCATAGGCACGTCTGCTCTCAAAGTCAAGAGGCTTGTCGGTCATTCTCAGAGGAACAAGGCAGACTGACGCTAACGTCCTGACAGAGGACAACTGCGACCTCCCTTTCCCGGCTTTGACCCCAGGCCACCCTGAGACGCCGAGAGGTCACTCTTGGATTTTCCCAGCTTTTGCTCATTCCTGCTGGCTTCAGCTCCAGCCAGCCACTTTCTCCTGCCTGAGGTCAGGCATTTGACCCCTGGAGAGCGCCTGTTCACTCTTGTGAGCCAGAACAGGCTCTCATGGCCACACATCAAGCTCTGCTCTTGCTTTCCATGAGATGTTTAAACTCATAGATGGACAGCGCCGAGAGCCCTCAAAGGTGAGCCCAGTTTCTTCAGTAGCATTTGATCTTATCAGCACCTGGTATATACCATCCGGGACAGAACCCCAGAGATCACCTTTCATTTACGTTTCCAGTCCAGTTACTGATGATCAGATATAAGATCCGTTACATAATGAAGGAGAAAGCAAAACAAACAGGAACGACACTGAGGCCGGGACTCCGAACAAGCACCTGGAAGACCTGGTAGACCCACCAACACTGTCCTCCATCAGATAACCGGCACCTTCATCTCTGAGAGAGAGGAGGACATCAAACTCCACTCCTGCTTCAGATCTGAGAACCTCCACAGGTGTTCCTGTCCATCCTTCCACTGGGAGGAGACTCTGAAAGTCTGAAAGGAGGTGTAGCTGTTCAGAAAGCTCCTCTCCTGAGGAGTATGGAAGCTGAAATGAAGGTGAAGAGTGGACACACTGACCAGTCAGACACCTCATGTATAGTTGTTGAGGATTCTGGGTAATTTTCTGGGCTCTGAGGCTCATGGCTGTGCTGATGACCACGCCTCACGCTACACTGACCTGTGCTTAAGTGTCTCCTCCTCTGAACAGTATCCTCTGTGAAGGCCTTTTGAGAGAAGTGAGTGTTTAACTGTGCCTGTCCTCTTCAAAAGGACGCCCTGCGCTTGGAGCCTAATTGGTTATGGGTCTTAATGTCGCAGCATTCCATGGGAATTTATGGGAATTGTAGTTAAGCCCTCGACTGAAAACCGTAGCTACATTGCTTCTGACAAACACATTCCTCTTCGGCATGACACCCGTCAATAGCATGATTGTGTATAGAAGAGAGAGAGCATTGATGGGTAGAGAGCTCCTCGCCCCGGGGCTCACACAAGCACGCACACACAGAGCCCCCACCCTCCCCCGCCCCCAGTCCCCGGTCCCAAAGCAAATTCCAGAAAACGCTCTGGCTGTAGCATATCTTTATCACGGGAGCCTTTCTGTGAGATCTTCCTGATGTTCCATCCTCTTCCTCCTCTGCCGGAGAAGTGAAAGGGGCAGCCATGTTGATTTATGGCCCAGTGACTGAGGTAGCTTCTGCTAATTTATAGCCTCCTCGAGTTCCCAAACACAAGTGATGTCTCTGTGCTGGACGACCTTTCCTATTTATATCCTGTGGTGGGAGCGTCGGGGGAGCAGTGAGCGCTGTAAGGAGGAATGCTGACGAGCTATGTGGGTCCCACATGGCACTCGGCTCCTCCGTGTTTGCTTTGGTCCTCAAGGTACACGAGACGCTCACATTCTCGGCCACATGGCTAGTCTCACGTTCTGCTGCGCTGGGGTGTTTGGCCTGTGAATGGACAGGAAGTGTTCACCAGCACACCGGCTCCCGCACTCTTCACAGGCTACAGTCGCCTTCATGGTCTGATTTAGAGGGTGAACCTCTGGAGTGTCCAGTTTAATGAAGGATGGAGGGGGAGGAGATTATTTCCGCCTCACTCACAGGTCTCTAACCGATCTCGGAATCTTGCCATGTAATCACACGTTTCAGGACATGATGTCTCTGAGGAGGCTCTGAGAGTTCGGAGGGACCCACAGATAGGCTACTGTCTAAATGTATCATGACCTAGCCTTAACCTCGGGTTGGGAATGCTGTCAGATCCGAGTGTTTATGAAACGATCTCTATTCCACAGGCTGTTTACACTGTGGATGGAACTTGTATTTGAGGGGTATTCAGACCAGTGTCCAGGTGTGTAGGTGGATGTGATCTCTTCATATTAGATGATGGTCAAGTGCTGGCATGCAGCCTTGGTGTGAGACTCAAGTGCCTGTAGGGGGCTCCTGCAAAGGCTGGTTCATACCCAGTACGGACAGACTCTTGATTTGGACAGGTCACACATACAGGGGATTTGTCTGAGAGGTAGTTGTGGATGAAGCAGCTGGGCACGAGCGTGTACCACTCGAGAGTCTGTTTCCTCCGTCCCTGTTTCAGCAGCGCAGCGCCGTCCCAGCCAGGGCCTGTGCTGTGCTGTGCTGTGCTGTGCTGTGCTGCGCTGTGCTGCACTGTGCTGCGCTGTGCTGTGCAGTGCTGCGCTGTGCTGTGTTGTGCTGTGCTGTGTTGTGCTGTGCTGCGTTGCGTTGCGCTGCGTTGTGCTGCGCTGCGTTGTGCTGCGCTGCGTTGTGCTGCGCTGCGTTGTGCTGCGCTGCGTTGTGCTGCGCTGCGTTGTGCTGCGTTGTGCTGCGCTGTGCTGCGCTGTGCTGTGCTGCGCTGCGCTGTGCTGTGCTGCGCTGTGCTGTGCTGCGCTGTGCTGCGTTGTGCTGTGCTGCGTTGTGCTGCGCTGCGTTGTGCTGCGTTGTGCTGTGCTGCGTTGTGCTGCGCTGTGCTGCGCTGATATGTGCTGCGTTGTGCTGTGCTGCGTTGTGCTGCGCTGTGCTGCGCTGTGCTGTGCTGCGCTGCGCTGCGTTGTGCTGCGCTGTGCTGCGCTGCGCTGCGCTGTGCTGTGCTGTGCTGCGTTGTGCTGTGCTGCGTTGTGCTGCGCTGTGCTGCGCTGTGCTGTGCTGCGCTGTGCTGCGTTGTGCTGTGCTGCGCTGTGCTGCGCTGTGTTGTGCTGCGTTGTGCTGCGCTGCGTTGTGCTGCGCTGTGTTGTGCTGCGCTGCGTTGTGCTGCGCTGTGCTGCGCTGCGCTGCGCTGTGCTGTGCTGTGCTGCGTTGTGCTGTGCTGCGTTGTGCTGCGCTGTGCTGCGCTGTGCTGTGCTGCGCTGTGCTGCGTTGTGCTGTGCTGCGCTGTGCTGCGCTGTGTTGTGCTGCGCTGCGCTGTGCTGCGTTGTGCTGTGCTGCGTTGTGCTGCGCTGCGTTGTGCTGCGCTGTGTTGCGCTGCGCTGCGTTGCGCTGTGCTGTGCTGCGCTGCGCTGTGCTGTGCTGCGCTGCGCTGCGTTGTGCTGCGCTGTGCTGTGCTGTGCTGCGCTGCGCTGTGCTGTGCTGCGCTGCGCTGCGCTGCGCTGCGCTGCGCTGCGCTGCGCTGCGCTGCGCTGCGCTGCGCTGCGCTGTGCTGTGCTGCGCTGTGCTGCGCTGCGTTGTGCTGTGCTGTGCTGTGCTGTGCTGTGCTGTGCTGTGCTGTGCTGTGCTGCGCTGCGCTGCGCTGCGCTGCGCTTCGGCGTGTGTCTGAAGCCTCTGTGTGATTAAACTTCCCCACCGGGCCGCTCTGAGCCACTCTGTTATCTCCTCTGATGAATAATGCTGAGGGTTAAACCGTCCCCTTTACTGTCACACATCGAAGGTTCTCCTGCCTAAATCCGGGCCAATAGAACTGAACCAGTTCAGGGGGACGTCCATCTCACAGATGTCTGTTCTGTATAGTCAGGGACTGCGGTACTGATCACTGCTTCTGTCTGCAGGAGTCTCCGCTGGTTCTGCTGTCTCCGTGGTCCGAGTCCATGACCCAGCTCATGAAGAAACTGGATCAGCTCAACTTAGACATAGAAGAAGCTCTCAGTGCTGGCTCCTCCCCTTCAGACACGCCCTGCACTCTTCGGAGACACACAGCCAATGACAAAACCTCTGAACAGGTTAGGGGCGGAGCCTCGTTCTCCTGTTTATGTGACAGTAAAGTGTTTGTTGAGGCGAGTCGGGTCACAACTGTGAGGTCACCTCAGAATTCAGCGTTCCGTCAGCTCCCGGCACTCTCCCTGCAGAACTCCTCTGGAGGAATGTGATCGGTTAAGGACGCGCTTTACGGTGTAAATTGGATTTTTGAATTACTTTACATTTACATTTAAGGAATTTAGCAGACGCTCTTATCCAGAGCGACTTACAGCCGTGCTCAGTGCTCCGTTGGATAATATTCCAGCTAGTAGGAAGTTTAGAGCCTAGAACTCACCACGAGCTCAGACACTGCCCGAACAGGGGGCCAGTGCTGGTACCTAGAGATTAATACACAGACATAGAGCAAGTAAAGCATTACCTGGCAACCACAGCCCAGTGCTCATCCCTATAGAGGAGAAAAGGTCGTTATGAGGTCAACACAATACACACAACTCACACCTCTACTAGAGCTCACTCACTGAAGTGCTTTACGAAGAGACGGGTCTTCAGTCTGCGTTTGAAGACCGCGAGAGACTCCGCTGTTCTGACGCCCAGTGGGAGTTCATTCCACCATCTGGGAGCCAGGACAGAGAAGAGTCTGGACGCTTGTCCTCCATGAGTCCTCAGGGACGGTGGGTCGAGTCGAGCTGTACTTGAAGCACGAAGGGCTCGAGGCACAGCTCGACTCTTCACCATTGCCAGAAGGTAGGGAGGGGCTGGTCCATTCTTGGCTTTGTAGGCCTCAGAGTTTTAAATCTGATCCAGGCAGCAACAGGAGACCAGTGAAGGGAGCGCAGCAGTGGAGTGACGTGGGTGAACTTCGGAAGATTGAAGATGAGACGGGCTGCAGCGTTCTGGACAAGTTGCAAGGGCCTGATGGCCCGCAGAGGAAGACCAGCCAGGAGCGAGTTGCAGTAGTCTAGCCTTGAAATGACCAGAGACTGGACCAGCAGCTGGGCAGCCTCCTGATAGAGGAAGGGTCGAATCCTCCGGATGTTGTAGAGGAGGAATCTGCATGACCGAGTCAGGTTCGCTATATGAGCCGAGAACGATAACTGGCCATCCAGAATCACTCCAAGGATTCCAGCATCCTCAGTCGGGGTGATCAACGAGTTCCCGAATGAGATGGTGAGGTCACGGTGAGGACCTGTAGTGCTCGGGTTGAACAGCAGCTCAGTCTTGCTGGGATTGAGCTTAAGGTGGTGAGCTGTCATCCATGAGCTGATGTCGGTCAGGCATGCTGAGATGCGGTTGCAGACCTGTGTATCAGATGATGGGAAGGAGAGCATGAGCTGAGTATCATCAGCGCAGCAGTGATAAGAAAAGCCGTAAGAAATGATTTCTTCTCCAAGAGAAAGAGTGTAAAGAGAAAAGAGAAGAGGACCCAACACCGAGCCTTGAGGGACACCGGTGGAGAGCCTACATGGAGCAGACGTGGACCCATTCCATGTTACCTGATAGTGGCGGTCCTCCAGGTAGGACTCAAACCACTGCCATGCAGTGCCGGTGATTCCAAGATCGGTGAGGACCGACAGGAGGATCTTGTGGTTCACCGTGTCGAAGGCCGCAGACAGGTCGAGCAGAATCAGAACCGAGGACAGTTTGGCTGATCTCGCTGCATGAAGCCTCTCAGGTACTGCGATGAGAGCAGTTTCTGTGGAATGGGCAGGTTTGAAGCGCGAGGGTTTCTTCAGGATGGGAACCACTCTGGCAGTCTTGAAGGCCTGTGGAACACACCCTGAAGACAGGGAACAGTTTATAAGGGAGGAGATGAAGGGTAGCAGGTCCAGGGAGATTGACCAGAGCAGTGGGGATGGGATGGGATCCAGTGGGCAGGTCGTGGGGTTGCTGGATTCCAGTAGCTGTAGGATGTCGTCTGAAGAAACAGAAGAAAAGCAGGTTAAGGAGTTTGAGGCAAGAGGATGAGGACTGATAGAAGGAGGAGTGGGGACAGGGGAAAACGACTGGCGGAGTTTATTCACTTTCTCTTCAAAGAATGTGACAAAGTCCTCCGGGGTGAGGGAAGAGGGAGGAGGGGGAGTGTTGAGGAGAGAGGAGAAGATGCTGAATAGCTTGCGAGGGTCAGACGCCGATTCCTCCAGTTTCCTCTTGTAGAAAGATGACTTCGCAGTAGTCACTTCCCCTGAGAACCTGGAGAGGACGGCTTGGTAGGTGAGCAGGTCAGAGTCAAGCTGGGATCTCCTCCACTTCTTCTCAGCTCTCCTCATCTCTCTCCGGTTGCTACGCAGGACGTCTGACAACCAGGGGGCAGGTGGAGAAGATCTCGTTGACCTGGGGGAGAGAGGACACAGATGGTCTGTATCTGTAGCAGTGTTCAGGGTGAGGGAGGGTGGTGAGGATGGTTAAAGCGAGAGAAGAGGGAGAGACGGAGCTCAGCTTACGCCAAGTGAAGGAGGAATGTGAAGGGGTGATATGGACAGGAAGAGAGAAGGATAGAAAGTAATGATCTGAGCAGTGAAGAGGGGTTACTGTGAGATCCAGCGCAGGGCTAGGTCTACTGAAGACCAGGTCCAGAGTGTTGCCACCTCGGGGCGTTGGAGGGGATGGGTTGAGGGTGAGGTCGAAGGATGACAGTAGTGGTTGCAGGCATGACGACTGCAACTTGTCTGATGGGAGGTTGAAGTTGCCGAGTAGGAGAAGCGGGAAGCCATCAACAGGGAGGAGACTCAGGAGAGTGTCTAACTCGTGAATGAAGTTACCTAGAGGACAAGGAGGACGATAAGGTTAGTGGGGGAGGACACTGTGACAGCATGGTATTCAAAAGTTGAAACTGAAAGGTGAGGAAATGAAAGTGGAGTAACGTTCCACTGTAGCAGTTTATCTCCAGATGGGGAACTCCAGACTCACTCGGCGGTCCCAGGAAGGTTTCTGTTAGATGTTGATGATAAACGCTAAAGACGATGCGTGTACACAGTACACTGAACATCACAACCTACTGCCTGAACGTGAAGAGCAGCTGGCTCTGTATTCCGGGTGTACACATGAAGCACATAGTCGCTGCTTTACTGTGTCGTTAGGGTGGTCTTTTAAAGGGGCTTTCTGAGCTAAAATTAGAGTTTCAGAATCAGAATCAGAATCAGAAATACTTTGTTGATCCCAGGGGGAAATTGCAGTTTTTACAGTAACAACCATTTAGAATAAACAATAATAATTTACAACAAGAGAGAAATTTTTCAATATGTACACCTATATAAAGTCTTATAATACAATAAAAAATAAAATAAATGTAAAGTGGCTGTGGCTATAATAATACGTACAGATATACTGTAAGCAGCAGTAAGTGTTCAGAATCAGAAAAATCATTGCACGTTTTGAGTTGTCGCACACATATTGTTTTACTGTTATTACTGTACATGTGAAAATGATGTTTATGATGTCATATGCCACTTTATGCCATATTCTAACGTATCCTCTTTGGTACAACAGAATTCCTTACATTCCGTCAATACAAATCCCAGCATGCATTATTGCAAAAAAAATAATAAATCTCTCAGCCACTGGGAATCCCTGAGGTGTCAATCAGCCATGGCTGGCCACTAATCTATAGGCCATAATATGACCCATCTAGCATTACCCTTCAATCGAGAGACGCAGCTGAACGGAGGTGAGGGATCTAGCCTGCTAGCTCATTAACATTATGGAATACAGCTTCACAGCAGCTGTAAGGCCTGAGCTACACAGCTTCTCTCTAGTTCGTGGTAGTGCTGTTCTCCTCCAGTCCACTGGGGCTGATCCCACTTCTGATATCAGCACCACATCCTGGCAGAGAAGGAGACGCAGGAAACTTGAAGCTCTTTTATTGAACATGGCAGCAGTTGCTACACAGCCTGTCCCATGGTCAACCATCTCAGCGACCTACAAAGAGTCCAGGCAGAGTTCCTTTGGCACACAAGCACGGGACGAGCTGACTGAACAAACCAGCTCTGCCACCAACTCCATAACCGCAGGTTTACACACTACGTCTCTCCTACTACAAATCTGACTCTGGTGTCCCGTGTGTTGGTGCTCTGCATGGCCACGCCCCCTGTATAGCTAAACAAGGCAGTAGGAGATGCTACAGTAGCTTTCTATAACTGACCGTCATTGTACAGTATGTAGATCTGATGGTGTTAAGGACTGCAGCACCGACAGGCTGTAACGGGGCACGCCCACCTGAACCCTAATCGATTACTGGTGGTATGAAGGAGAACTCTAACCCTAACCCTAGCACTCCAGCTGGATCAGGGACCTTCTCCCCCAACAGGTGGTCCATAGCAGCTCCGTCCCAGCAGTCTGAAGAATCTCATGTAAACCACCAGCTCGGCCGCAGACGGGCGGCCCACATGCTTTACGCACTTTCGCTTTCGACGTCAGTGGAATGTTTCCTGTCCTGTGCCGTGAAAGGAGGCTGAGTTATTGATACTCCTCCCATGGGGCCGTGTCTGGAGGGCACAGTCATGGCTTTTTGATGTAGCAAAGTCCCAATGTGGAAGAATGTTGGGTTTCTCGGAGCGTCTCCGGCTGGGCCGTCGCATGCAGACACATGGTGTTAGACTCCCCTCTGTCGGTCTGGACTGATGGGACCGAGGACAGAGGCTCATTGTGCTGGGGACTTGCCACTGGGAACTTTCAATGCTAGTTCTAAAAAAATCCCTCGCTGAAGGATGCGACACCCCCCATAACGAGAGTCACAGACGAAAACAACGGCGGCTTTTGGTTCCCCATCAGCGCCCGAAAGAACGGCTCCTCTTCAGTCTGTCTGTGTCATTTTGTCCATTTGAGGCGGTCCAGGAGACACATGCCTCAACAGCCGTATCCATAACCGGCTTTAACGAGCAGCAGCAGGTCTCCTCTGAGGTATCTCCTGACCAGGTCGTCTTCTTCAGCTCTTCACAAATGACCTCTCGTCTGTGCAGGCTCAGTTATCCTCCCTGCTTCAACCTAATCCGATCTGTAGCTGCTATCGGCCTCTCTTCCCCCTGCTGCTGACCTCAGCCCTGATTTCCTCTTTCTCCGAGACCTCTCCAGAGACCCTCTCTGACGGAGCGTGTGTTCCGTGTTGACTGTGGGTCTGCTGTCATTGCAGAGCGCGGTGGCGTGGGGGACAGAGGGAAAGCAGTCCCTCATCAGCGGCGACATGGCCAGAGGACCAGAATGGAAGGAATGCCACAGCCAGGGAATCTTTTCTCCAAGCACCTCCTCAGTGTCCAGGACGCGTTCCGAAAAGACGGAGGTAAGAGGCCGGAGTTCGTCTCTTTATTGGTTTCTGCTGTGTCCTAAACATTGTGTAACTAAACATTCATATTTAACTGGGGTTAAAGTTCACCACAGTTAAACTATGAGGAGGTGAACGGAGTCAGTCAGAGTGAGTTTGGTGTGAAACGCTCAGTTCTAGATACAGTCAGAACCGTTCCCAGTGGTGGTGAAGGTAACCAGACGTCCCCTCTAAAAGCTCCCTCACAGGAAGTTCCTACAGGAGGTGGTTCTGAATACGCTGCCTGATGTCTGAGACGCTGTTTATGATAGTGTGGAGAAGATCTCAGCCTTAAACTCCATTCATGGTGGAGGGATACATGCTGCAGGGCGCTGTGAGGTCAAATAGTTCCCCAAAGGAACTTGGTATTTCCAGGTTTTCCAGATTTTCATCATCAACATTCCATACACACTCAGAAGACACCTGTAGGTTCACTGGTGGTTCTAGATAGTCAATAAAGTGTCTATATGTGTGTTCTAGACATGGAGAACCCTGGTTCCCATCACCACCACTGTACAGAACATCTGAACCCCCTCACACCAAACCTGCTCTGGAGCCAGAATGTTCTCTAAGCGAGATGTGAAGGTCACTGTGAGGTGGTAATCCGATTGTGTTTCCAGGCTTGATGTTTTGGGAAGTACAGGATATTCCATGTCTGGGATCTGATAGAACTGGGAGGAGACTAACACGGTGTTAAGGTGTAATAACATGACTGGATAAGAAGGGCTAAAGCTGATAATGATTTAGGATTATGGAAACATTCAGAATAGGTGAAGTATGAATGTGCTGGCCACAAAGATGTCCTCATCTCCCTACTCCAGACAGGATTCCTCCGGACCTGGGAATGAAATGACATTCCCCCTGAATTCCCAGTGACAGTGTGCAGGCTCGTTTGAGAAGGTCACGTAAGGCGGCGGTTTGAATTTCGGCGCGGTTTGAGCGTCACCATCATCGTTTCTCAGTTAAGATAATCTCATCGTTCCGTGAACTGTGGACTTCTGGAGCTGGAATGGTGAAGGGTTCCCGGGCTGTGGGAGGAAGTGTGATTGTGAAACTGTAAGTTCTGGAGAGAGAGCAGCTGCGCGAGCGGCCGCAGTGAGGGTTTGTTTACTGAACGATGTTTACAGATGCACCGCAGCTCTTTATACGGTCCACTCAGACTAAACCGGAGCGGCTGCGTGTTCCCCACGGAAAGACTGAAGTGAAGAAGTCTTGGGTTAGATATCGGAATGGGTTACATTCTCTGGAATGGGAATTTCACAGAGCGTGGTCAGGACTTCTGTATCACTGACGGTGTAAACAGAGTCATTCAGAGTGGGTTGGTGTGAAACCCTCCGTTCTAGATAAAGTCAGAACTGTTCACAGTGGTGCTGAATGGAACCAGACGTCCATCTCTAAATGCATCTAGAGGTTATGGAGCGTGATGTGGGAATGGCCAGGGTTAATAGATATCCCTCACTGCCAGTGTAATTACTGATGCCGGAACAACAGAACGGGATTAGAAGAAATCCGGACGCCGGATTGTGTCTGGTTTTCCTCGGAGGGAATGTTTCTCTCATGTACTCAAACTTCGTGGACGTTTTGTTTCAGGCCACCAGAGAAATCCAGTTCTTGTGTTGACGTTACATTCTGTTTCCCCTGCTCTGGTTTCCCCCGGCGCTCCTCCGGGAGCGGAGCAGGGTAGGGGGGTTTAGGCCATTAGCAGGGCCGGGGAGTTTACAGCTGCTTCACTTCCAGCCCCTTTGTCACGTCGTTTCATTACTCATGCTTGGGGCTGTGTGGACTTCTTAAAAAGGGCTTCAAAAGCCTCCTCTCCCAACGCGCTGTTCCCCAAACACTATCAGATGAGCAACAGTGGGTCTGAATGAGCACGATATCTGTGGGAATTCTGCCCTTTTCCGTCCGGCCGGAGAACAGGGCCAGATGTGTTTGTTTAATCTTGGCATAGCTGAACAGCGTGGCACCGCTAGGTACGCTCTGGGGTCGGCACATGGGAACGCGGCTGAAGGCTCCTGGCAGGGATTGGGAAGGTGTGTGCGTGGAGGAGAGGGTAATTGGATTGGAAGGAGTAATTGAATGATTTGACTTTGTGCACTCTGACAAAATGAAGTCTGGTTCTCAGAGAGGCTTAGCGGGTCAGAGAGGCCTCTGCTGAATGGAGTCTGCTCACAGGACAGGAAGCGTGAGGCTCTCTGCGCAGAGCGGTTTTAGGAGCGACAGGTTCAAGTGGATGGAGTTTTTCACAGCCGAGCCGTCCTGAGGTTTTCCTCTCCTCAGTCTCGGGACTGACGAGCCTCACTCTTCAGCCGGTTGGCCCGTGTGAGGAGCTTTGTGCAGTTTGCTTGTGTGTGAGACCTTCAGGCCAGACTGGCCCTCTCCTGTACAGCCTGGAGCTGGGCTGGCAGCTGGTCCATGTCGGTCTGCATGCTAGCGCTCAGCCTGCCTGCAGGTGTTCTGGTAAGGGTAGAAGCAGAGAGCTAAGCGGCTCAGCATGATGGAGATGGATTACGGAGCCTAGTGTAGCTCAGGGGGCCAGGATTTGTTCTGCTCCAGCAGAGGCTGAGCTTCAGTGTGGGCCATGGGGCCAAGAGCGCCTCTACAAAGTGACTGAATACTGCTGGGTGGGGAGGTCAAGCTGGTGGGTTTTTCTCATTCCCTCTCCCTCTTTTCACGGCATCTGCTTGGAGCTATTCCTGTCTAGTCCAGCACGTCATTGGCAGGATGTTCCAGTTCCCTCTGAAACCTCTGAGAGTCTTTACACTGTGATGTCAGAGTCAACACTGGCTGCCAGTGAGGTTCACAGTGTTGACCTGTCAGCTGGTCTGTGCCAGTGGATGTGATGTACAGTGCTGGCCAAAAGTATTGGCACCCCTGCAATTCTGTCAGATAATACTCAATTTACTCCAGAAAATGATTGCAATCACAAATGCTTTGGTATTAATATCTTCATTTATTTTGCTTGCAATGAAAAAACACAAAAGAGAATGAAAAAAAAGTCAAACCAATTATCATTTTACACAAAACTCCAAAAATGGGCCGGACAAAAGTATTGGCACCCTCAGCCTAATACTTGGTAGCACAACCTTTAGACAAAATAACTGCGAACAACCGCTTCCGGTAACCATCAATGAGTTTCTTACAATGCTCTGCTGGAATTTTAGACCATTCTTCTTTGGCAAACTGCTCCAGGTCCCTGAGATTTGAAGGGTGAACTTCTCCAAACTGCCATTTTGAGATCTCTCCACAGGTGTTCTATGGGATTCAGGTCTGGACTCATTGCTGGCCACTTTAGAAGTCTCCAGTGCTTTCTCTCAAACCATTTTCTAGTGCTTTTTGAAGTGTGTTTTGGGTCATTGTCCTGCTGGAAGACCCATGACCTCTGAGGGAGACCCAGCTTTCTCACACTGGGCCCTACATTATGCTGCAAAACTTGTTGGTAGACTTCTTGCCATGACGGTCAAGCAGTCCAGTAGGCAGCAAATCAGGGAACCTCCGCCATGTTTTGACTTTCTTTTCTTTGAAGGCCTCGTTTTTTTTCCTGTAAACTCTATGTTGATGCCTTTTTCCCAAAAAGCTCTACTTTTGTCTCATCTGACCAGAGAACATTCTTCCAAAACGTTTTTGGCTTTCTCAGGTAAGTTTTGGCAAACTCCAGCCTGGCTTCCTACCATAGGAATGGTATCCTACCATAGAGTCCCTTTTCATTCAGACGCCGACGGATAGTACAGGTTGACACTGTTGTACTCTCAGACTGCAGGGCAGCTTGAACTTGTTTGGATGTTAGTCGAGGTTCTTTATCCACCATCCGCACAATCTTTCGTTGAAATCTCTCGTCAATTTTTCTTTTCCGTCCACATCTAGGGAGGTTAGCCACAGTGCCATGGGCTTTAAACTTCTTGATGACACTGCGCAGGGTAGACACAGGAACATTCAGGTCTTTGGAGATGGACTTGTAGCCTTGAGATTACCCATGCTTCCTCACAATTTTGCTTCTCAAGTCCTCAGACAGTTCTTTGGTCTTCTTTCTTTTCTCCATGCTCAATGTGGTACACACAAGGACACAGGACAGAGGTTGAGTCAACTTTAATCCATTTTAACTGGCTGCAAGTGTGATTTAGTTATTGCCACCACCTGTTATGTGCCACAGGTAAGTAACAGGTGCTGTTAATTACACAAATTAGCGAAGCATTACATGATTTTTCAAAGGGTGCCAATACTTTTGTCCACCCCCTTTTTTATGTTTGGTGTGGAATTATATCCAATTTCGCTTGTTGACAATTCTTTTTGTGGTTTTCCATTGAAGACAAATTAAGTGAACATTTTAATATCAAAGCATTTGTAACTGCAATCATTTTCTGGGAGAAATGGAGCATTATCTGACAGAATTTCTGGGGTGCCAATACTTTTGGCCAGCACTGTATGAATAGAAATGAGACATGAGCGTGTGTGCTGTAATCCAGGCTGTATGACCACTCTGTGGTGGTCCTGTGGGGGTCCTGACCATTAAAGAACAGGGTAGTACAGTACACAGAGAAACAGATGGACTACAGTCTGGACCTGTACACCTACAGAGTGTCCTGTATGGTCAGTGGAGCTGGTTAGATGGACGGTGGGTGTAGATACAGGGAGGTGTACCTAATAAAATGACTGGCCTGGGTACGTGTAGTGAGTGCAGACTTTGTAACGGGATCTTTCAGGCACGGTTTGTTGGTTTTCCTTTCTAGGAGTTCCAGCTTTTCCTGAAACTGTTTCCGCACACACATTCCTGCTGGTGTGATACATGATCCTGTCACCAGTGTCAGGAGCAAGGAGCGTGCTGGCGCTGAGCCGAGTAACTGTCCGGACTTCAGTACTAGCTTTCACACATACAGCACACACGCTGGAGGAGAAAGAGGAGCAACAGAGCTCCTCACTGCTACCGTACCGTCCTCGTACCGGCTCCTCGGCCTTCACAGATCTCTTCCAGTCTGTTTCACCTGCAGGAATCCGGACGCTCAAACATTCCCGGTTGGGCTGCAGTGCACGTTTCTCCCAGATGGTCTTTCATAACTCTGCTTTGAGCTATGCTGAGTAACTACAGTCCTCCACAGTCTTCAGAAGGCGTCCTCCACGGCTGCAGGAGGACGGGGGAGACACGTCTGACGAAGCTCCTTTTAGATCAAACAGCTCAGAACTGAACTGTAATTACATTGTAATAAACACCACCTTCCCATTTATTACAGTTATCACCGTTTCCTCAGCGCCCGGGCTCTCGTAAAGTTCTAGAACAACCTTTAACCAGCACATCAACCAGGCTCTTTAACCTCATCATAGGCAGCTCATCCGTGAAAATGGATCTGTAAAGAACCAGCACAGCAAACCAAACGTGCTGTGTGTTTGGTATAGATCTTCAGGAAACCAGAGATACCGGTGTTCAGGATCTGATCCTAGGAGCTCTGTAGATCTTCAGGAAACCGGAGATACCGGTGTTCAGGATCTGATCCTAGGAGCTCTGTAGATCTTCAGGAAACCGGAGATGCCGGTGTTCAGGATCTGATCCTAGGAGCTCTGTAGATCTTCAGGAAACCGGAGATACCGGTGTTCAGGATCTGATCCTAGAGCTCTGTAGATCTTCAGGAAACCGGAGATACCGGTGTTCAGGATCTGATCCTAGAGCTCTGTAGATCAGTGGAGAAGTGTTGGACTGAAGCCGAGCTCCAGAGTTCACTAGGCTGTGGTCTCCTTTTCCAGCCCACTGAAGATGCGCCCGATCCTGGTGAGGTGCTCAGTGTGATGAACCTGTACATGTCCGGGACTCACTGCTGGACCCGGACCCCCACCGCACCCCCTCTGACTGCCTGACCAGAGAGGATGGTGAGCCAGGGTGAGGGTGATGAGTCAGGGCTGTGGAATGTGTGGACGCTGGCTGTGAGAGACGAGGAGCAGCTAAATATAGAGGAGTGTGTTTTGCTGCTGTTCGGAGACAGAGAGGAGATCTCTCTCGAGGACACATCTGTCCTGACTGCGTCCCTCGAGAGAGGGTTCAAGCACAGCTGAGGATCTTTACATTCCTCCTCTTCATATTCACCCCATCTCTCTCCTCATCCCTTTCTCTCACATTCCTTTCTGTTTTCCTCTCTGTTCTGTTATTCCGCCTCCATTCTGTCGCTCTGCCTCTGTTCTCTTGTTCCTCCTCTGTTCTGTCGCTCTGCCTCTGTTCTCTTGTTCCGCCTCTGTTCTGTCGTTCCACCTCTGTTCTCTTGTTCCTCCTCTGTTCTGTCGCTCTGCCTCTGTTCGGTCGTTCCACCTCTGTTCTCTTGTTCCTCCTCTGTTCTGTCGCTCTGCCTCTGTTCTCTTGTTCCTCCTCTGTTCTGTCGCTCTGCCTCTGTTTTCTTGTTCCTCCTCTGTTCTGTCGCTCTGCCTCTGTTCTCTTGTTCCTCCTCTGTTCTGTCGCTCTGCCTCTGTTCTCTTGTTCCTCCTCTGTTCTGTCGCTCTGCCTCTGTTCGGTCGTTCCACCTCTGTTCTCTTGTTCCTCCTCTGTTCTGTCGCTCTGCCTCTGTTCTGTCGCTCTGCCTCTGTTCTCTTGTTCCTCCTCTGTTCTGTCGCTCTGCCTCTGTTCGGTCGTTCCACCTCTGTTCTCTTGTTCCTCCTCTGTTCTGTCGCTCTGCCTCTGTTCTCTTGTTCCTCCTCTGTTCTGTCGCTCTGCCTCTGTTCTCTTGTTCCTCCTCTGTTCTGTCGCTCTGCCTCTGTTCTCTTGTTCCTCCTCTGTTCTGTCGCTCTGCCTCTGTTCTCTTGTTCCTCCTCTGTTCTGTCGTTCCACCTCTGTTCTCTTGTTCCTCCTCTGTTCTGTCGCTCTGCCTCTGTTCTCTTGTTCCTCCTCTGTTCTGTCGTTCCGCCTCTGTTCTACTGCCTTTGTGTCGTATGTGCGGAGAACATACAACGTTTTCCAAATATCTTGAGTCTTCATAAATCCTTTCCCCTGTCTGTGGGGAATGACGAGCGGGAGCTGTGCGCTTTGGGCCGTGATGATAAACTGCAGAGGGGTCTCGCAGCACCTTCACCAGAGTTCCGCTCAGGCATGAGAACGTCTGCTCTACCCTATGGAGCGCTTATGTAATGCAGGCATGTATTCAGGCATGTGCAGTGAATAATGAGATCGGGGATCGACAAGCCTGCCAAATCAAACACGCAGGCCCGGACCGAGCGAGGCAGGGGGAACTCCAGACTCCAGCACATATTTCATGGGCCACAGGGACCACGTGCAGTAACAGAACCGGGACCAGGCAGGTTAAAACAGGAGACGGTTCTATAACCCTAGATATGGGATGTATATGTTTGTGGGTGCGGTATGTGTACTCATACAGTCATGAGCCACATTTGAACAGCAGCATGCCCTGTTGATCCGTACAGCAGGCGTCTTCAAATCGGGACCCTGATTCCAGGCTCCGGTCCTGGACTTTGTGATCACCGATCTTTAACTGAGCTGTTTATGTAATTGGCCACCGGGTGTCCCAGCTACCGGTAATTACGGAACCTAGGTCTGGAATTGGATCCAGGATCCAGATGTGACGACCTCTGGACTGCAAGCAGAGTGTGATTTCTGTAAGCTTCCGTTACAGCCCTGCTGGATTAAAGCCTGATCCCTTTGCCTCCTCAGGGGAGCGGGCGTTATGGTTACCGCTTGGGTCCTTTACTCCCCGTTAGGAAGCGACAGATGCGTCTACAATCAGCTCACAGGTCACCTGGTACAGCCTTACACACCTCCCTGCTGTGATGGTGAGGCTGAGGCTATAAACCGGGCTCAGTAACGGAACAAGTATCGGAACAAGCTGCCCCTGCTGTGTGGGCGGGGCCAACTCTGCAGCTCTGTGGGAGAAGTGCAGTGGTCAGGTGACCGTTTCCAGAGAGGACGTCCTCCATCCTCCATAGAACAGGTTTAAACTAGTCCCTAACCCTAACCCTAGTCACCAGACGGCGTCTCTGGTGTTCTAGATTAACCCGGACTGTGGTGCTGCTGACTGATTATCAGAGGTTATTAGTGTTCAGGGGTTCTACAGATCCCTCCACCTCCCTACCTAACACAACCTTCACCCACTTTTGATAGCAGTGAATCAATCAGAGCTGCATTGTAAAGATTAGAGCTCAACCTTAACCACGTCTCTCTCTCTCTCTCTCTCTCTCTCTCTCTCTCTCTCTATGTCCCCCACCTCTCTCTCTCTCTCTTACACACTCTCTCTCTCTCTCTCTGTATATATATATATATATGTCTCTCTCTCTTTCTCTCTCTCTCTCTCTCTCTTTCTCTAGATATCCATGAAGAGGACCCATGGCGGAGCAGGTAGGAGCTGGTTGTCTCTTACTTTAGAAAGCTGTGCTCGTGTAACCCCCCTCAGATCCGGTCTTATGGATGGTCCAGGTCATGTAAGCCGCAGCTGGACGAGGAGGTGTGGATCTAGATCAGGTCTTCCATTAGACCCAGCCCTTAATCGTTCCAGTTCCTCTATTGTATTATCCACAGCAGCGCGTCCAATCTCCTCTAACTCCAGCTCTGACAGGAGTGGTGCTGTGTGAGGCGGGTTGTAGTCACACCGCCCGTGTGAGGAGAGAATCACCAGGGCACACACTCTCGTACTCCACTCGGCCTTCTGCTGGCTCCCTGATTAACCTAACGAGGCTGAATGGCAGTAAATCCGAGCAGGAAATGAGGTTCTAATGAGGTTCTAACAAGCTTTAAGCTCAAACACACTCCCAGTAGCACGGTTACCTTCACTGCCTGCCTCTGAGCCAGCGTTAGTCCGGACCCAGCGTGGTGTCTGTCTGAGGGGTGAACCACGAGGGTGTGACTGAGATCGCTCATACCTGCAGGTGTGTGGTATATACAGCGAGGGTTGAGATCGCTCATACCTGCAGGTGTGTGGTATATACAGCGACTTTACATTGACTCGTCACGTGTCCTAGGAGAACAGGGGATCTCTACAGTGGTGGTGATGGAACCCAGGGTTCTCCAGGTCTACAACACACATATAGATATTTTATTGACTATCTAGAACCACTAGTGAGTCTAGAAATGGGGGTTATAATGATGGTAAAGTCAGGTTGAGGTTCTATGGATACTGGGTTTCTATAGTAAGGCTATGTCAGATGCATGTTGAAGTACTGACAATAACACGACCTGACTGTTTCCACTGTGGGCTGTTCCGCACGCCACCATCATGTTTCCATTCATAATATAATATAATATAATATAATATAATATAATATAATATAGTGTAATATAATATAATATAATATAATATAATATAATATGGTGTAATATAATATAATATAATGTAATATAATATAATATAATATAATATAATATAATATAATATAATATATAATATGATATAATATAATATAGTGTAATATAATATATAATATAATATGATACAATATAATATAGTGTAATATAATATATAATATAATATGATATAATATAATATGGTGTAATATAATATAATATAATATAATATAATATAGTGTAATATAATATAATATGGTGTAATATAATATAATATAATATGGTGTAATATAATATGATATAATATGGTGTAATATACCTCCCTGGTGTAATTATAATTAGTACTCCTGCTTTGTTGTGCGCTCCGTGCTGTGTCGCTCTTGTCTGCACCAGTGAGAAGGTGACAGACACAAACAGGTGGTCTTGTGTCTGGGGGTCTACGGAATGCAGAGGCATGTACTGGCCTCATTTATGGGCCTATTTCTGTGGGCTGGCTTGGTGTGGGGCACAGCTAAGATGGGGCGGGGGTCTGGTTGGGGGGGTTGCATTGTTACCGTTACTGTTATGGAGAGGGGAAATAGTTGCCGTGGCACGATGTGGCCCTGGGGGGCCACTGCTGGGCTCCATTTCGGGCTCAGGTTGCTCTCCCTCTCCCACATGACCCCCAGGCTACAAGGCCGTGTGGCATGAATGTCTATTATGGCATGCAGACGGTTCTCACTTTCGGCCTCGTGTCGCTCGGCCCGTACCTGTGTGGGCTGCTGGTGACTGATGGGCTGGAAACTGTGGCACTCCTTCCAATGGAAGGGCATTCCGGCCTAAAACTGGAGCGGAATGCAGAGTGGGATCCTTCAGTGTTCCCATCATTTCTACATCAGAGCTCAGTGTCCTCCTACTGCAGTATCTAGTACACAGTACCGGTTCTTTACACTACTGTATAGTCCTAAAGTCTTTATTTGTGAGCTAGAGCCCACCTGGACACGTTTTTAATCAAGCGTAAATGTCTGCTGCCATAGTAACGAGATATTCAGTGAACGTGCTGGGTCCGCCTGCAGCCGGTCGGGTCTAGGCTGAACAGTGCGGGACTATGCGAACACGGCTACTCAGGGTTTGAAATGACCAGTGTTGTTTCGGATGTTAGGCAACACGGATGACTGTGTGCTCGGATGGCTGTAGTCCAGCTCTGTTCCTGACAGGTGGAAAGTTCTCCTGTCTGGTTCTGCTCACATCTGTTTGGACAGTACATCATCAGAAGTCGTTTGTTCCGCACTGTTTATTTTGGGAACATATTTTACCATATGTGGAACGGTGAGGTTATCCGTACTGGCTGCGCATGCTTTCGCTGAAAAGAGGTCCGGCCTCACTCGATGTCACAGTTGGTTACGCTGAGCCCACCAAGCGGCCATGTGTTTTGAGTTGAGCGGCGATGCTAATAGCAGAAATAATGATGACGCCATAAAGAGAAGTGGAGGCCCGCGGAGTCTGAGGCACACCAGGGATAAAATTCCCCTCTCATATTTTACTACTGAGCCGGGGAGACTGCATGATGTCACCGCGCACCGCGGCCAGATGGCCTGCAGACTGTGTAGTGTACTAATCTGCTCATTAATGTGACGCTCCGCAGACGCACGGCGCTCCTCCAGAGCGCGGCCCGAGTTACCGCGGGTTTAGGTATTACTGTTTAACGACCGGCTCTAAAATTAAACCATGTTATTTCATCTAATCTGTCATAAATGCTGGTTTGGATATGTAACGTGGTGGTTATGTAATCCAGTCAGTTTATGGGTAAATGCAGAGCCGGGGTAGTTCAGCTCCGCAGGCGTGGGGTTCTCACATATCGAATGTTCTTCATGTGTCAAACACTCATGAAAGTTTTCAGTATGAGTGACTGATGGATTGATCTTATCTAGCTGGTCAGCTAGCTAACAGGCTAGCAGATAGCATCGTTAATATCACAGGCATTAATTAAAGTACTTATGATATGAAGGACTGTAAAACTGTAGTTTGAAAGTTTAAAGAACGTACCTAGAACATCTTGTGGTAGGTGTAGTGCACTGTGTAGGGACCAGGGAGGTGTGGTGCACTGTGTAGGGAGCAGGGAGGCGTGGTGCACTGTGTAGGGAGCAGGGAGGCGTGGTGCACCGTGTAGGGAGCAGGGAGGCGTGGTGCACCGTGTAGGGAGCAGGGAGGCGTGGTGCACCGTGTAGGGAGCAGGGAGGTGTAGCGCACTGTGTAGGGAGCAGGGAGGCGTAGTGCACTGTGTAGGGTGCACCTGTGTAGTGCACTGTGTAGGGACGAGGGAGGCGTGGTGCACTGTGTAGGGAGCAGGGAGGCGTGGTGCACTGTGTAGGGACGAGGGAGGCGTGGTGCACTGTGTAGGGAGCAGGGAGGCGTAGTGCACTGTGTAGGGAGCAGGGAGGCGTGGTGCACTGTGTAGGGAGCAGGGAGGCGTAGTGCACTGTGTAGGGAGCAGGGAGGCGTAGTGCACTGTGTAGGGAGCAGGGAGGCGTAGTGCACTGTGTAGGGACGAGGGAGGCGTGGTGCACTGTGTAGGGAGCAGGGAGGCGTAGTGCACTGCGTAGGGACGAGGGAGGCGTGGTGCACTGTGTAGGGACGAGGGAGGCGTGGTGCACTGTGTAGGGAGCAGGGAGGCGTGGTGCACTGATTAGGGACGAGGGAGGCGTGGTGCACTGTGTAGGGAGCAGGGAGGCGTGGTGCACTGTGTAGGGAGCAGGGAGGTGTAGTGCACTGTGTAGGGACCAGGGAAGCGTGGTGCACTGTGTAGGGAGCAGGGAGGCGTGGTGCACCGTGTAGGGAGCAGGGAGGCGTGGTGCACCGTGTAGGGAGCAGGGAGGTGTAGCACACTGTGTAGGGAGCAGGGAGGCGTGGTGCACTGTGTAGGGAGCAGGGAGGCGTAGTGCACTGCGTAGGGACGAGGGAGGCGTGGTGCACTGTGTAGGGACGAGGGAGGCGTGGTGCACTGTGTAGGGAGCAGGGAGGCGTGGTGTACTGTGTAGGGAGCAGGGAGGCGTGGTGCACTGCGTAGGGACGCGGGAGGCGTGGTGCACTGTGTAGGGAGCAGGGAGGCGTAGTGCACTGTGTAGGGAGCAGGGAGGCGTAGTGCACTGCGTAGGGACGAGGGAGGCGTGGTGCACTGTGTAGGGAGCAGGGAGGCGTGGTGCACTGTGTAGGGAGCAGGGAGGCGTGGTGCACTGCGTAGGGACGAAGGAGGCGTGGTGTACTGTGTAGGGAGCAGGGAGGCGTGGTGCACTGTGTAGGGAGCAGGGAGGCGTGGTGCACCGTGTAGGGAGCAGGGAGGTGTAGCACACTGTGTAGGGAGCAGGGAGGCGTGGTGCACTGTGTAGGGAGCAGGGAGGCGTGGTGCACTGTGTAGGGAGCAGGGAGGCGTGGTGCACTGTGTAGGGAGCAGGGAGGTGTAGTGCACTGTGTAGGGAGCAGGGAGGCGTAGTGCACTGTGTAGGGACGAGGGAGGCGTAGTGCACTGTGTAGGGACGAGGGAGGCGTAGTGCACTGTGTAGGGAGCAGGGAGGCGTAGTGCACTGCGTAGGGACGAGGGAGGCGTGGTGCACTGCAGGGAGCAGGGAGGCGTAGTGCACTGTGTAGGGAGCAGGGAGGCGTAGTGCACTGTGTAGGGAGCAGGGAGGCGTAGTGCACTGCGTAGGGACGAGGGAGGCGTGGTGCACTGCAGGGAGCAGGGAGGGGTTTGAGATTCAGCCCCCGTGTGGGGAAGAGGGGCTGGATTGGTGTACCTTTGGTGATGAAGGTTCTTGTGTAGTGTCGGCTCCACAGGGAACAGAGCTCAGTGAAGGATCCTCCTCAGTTGTTTGTTTGGCTCCACCTGCTCAGCTCTTTCCGACCCAGATAAGCAGGAGCAGAACCGAACGCCGTCGCTGATGTGTCTGCCTGCTCCTTACTCTCACTTCAGATCTTTCCAGTCCTGAGAGCCCGTGTCTATATGGGCCTCATCGGTCTGTCTCCTGCGCCCAGCGGTGGGACGGGGTCCGATAAACAGATGTCTCTCTGATCCCATAAAGGCGCATTAGCTTTGAGACTGGTTAGCGCCAGACCCCTGGGAAGAGGTCGAGAGCAAACATTTTTTAGGATTCTCCAAAAATACCGGAGCTGCACCTCCACCCCAGTCCCCATCCGCACCCCCCCGCCCCATCTGCACCCCTTCAATAAAAAAAAGCTCAGTTCATCTCTGCGTTGGGTCAGACTAAGCATGTCCACGTCTAGACTGGGCTCTTATCGATGGGCGGCCCGGTAAATTAATAATCCATGCTTTGTCCTTTCGGAAACACGAGCCAGCCTCGGCAGCAGGTTCCCTGGGTCTCATGTTTAAGGAAGGGAAACGACACATATGGAAAAACAGTTGAACTTCCCGACCCTCGTGGTGTTTTTTCGTTGTTTGTCTTTCTCTGGATATAAACAGAACTTTAGTCACCCTCTTCCGAAAAGCCCTACATGGACCAACTTGGAAGAACTGGATTTAAAAAGATGCAGTAATTTTCCGGCCCCCACTTTCTGTCCTGGAGTCGACTGGTGCTGAAGCTCCTGGTAGAGTATATATATATATACTCTGTGTGCAGCAAGTCTGAGTGTGCAGCAAGTCTGAGTGTGCAGCAAGTCTGAGTGTGCAGCCATTATGAGTGTGCAGTGATTCTGAGTGTGTAGTGATTCTGAGTGTGCAGTGATTCTGAGTGTGTAGTGATTCTGAGTGTGTAGTGACTGAGCGTGCAGTGACTCTGAGTGTGCAGTGATTCTGAGTGTGCAGTGATTCTGAGTGTGTAGTGATTCTGAGTGTGCAGTGATTCTGAGTGTGTAGTGATTCTGAGTGTGTAGTGACTGAGCGTGCAGTGACTCTGAGCGTGCAGTGACTCTGAGTGTGCAGTGATTCTGAGTGTGTAGTGATTCTGAGTGTGTAGTGCTTCTGAGTGTGCAGTGATTTTGAGTGTGCAGTGATTCTGAGTGTGCAGTGATTCTGAGTGTGCAGTGATTCTGAGTGTGCAGTGATTCTGAGTGTGCAGTGACTCTGAGTGTGCAGTGATTCTGAGTGTGTAGTGATTCTGAGTGTGTAGTGATTCTGAGTGTGCAGTGATTCTGAGTGTGCAGTGCTTCTGAGTGTGCAGTGATTCTGAGTGTGTAGTGATTCTGAGTGTGTAGTGATTCTGAGTGTGCAGTGATTCTGAGTTCTGAGTGTGTAGTGACCCTGAAGTAGTGATTCTGAGCGTGCAGTGATTTCTGAGTGTGCAGTGATTCTGAGTGTGCAGTGATTCTGAGTGTGTAGTGATTCTGAGTGTGTTGTGTGTGAGTGTTTTGTGATGTTCTGAGTGTGTAGTGATTCTGAGTGTGTAGTGACTGAGCGTGCAGTGACTCTGAGTGTGCAGTGATTCTGAGCAGTGCACCGGGAGTGCAGTGATTCTGAGTGTGTAGTGATTCTGAGTGTGCAGTGATTCTGAGTGTGTAGTGATTCTGAGTGTGTAGTGACTGAGTTGTGTAGTGACCCTGTGTGCAGTGATTCTGAGCGTGCTGAGTGGACTGACTCTGAGCGTGCAGTGATTCTGAGTGTGTAGTGATTCTGAGTGTGTAGTGCTTCTGAGTGTGCAGTGCTTCTGAGTGTGCAGTGATTCTGAGTGTGCAGTGATTCTGAGTGTGCAGTGATTCTGAGTGTGCAGTGATTCTGAGTGTGCAGTGATTCTGAGTGTGTAGTGCTTCTAAGTGTGTAGTGATTCTGAGTGTGCAGTGATTCTGAGTGTGCAGTGCTTCTGAGTGTGCAGTGATTCTGAGTGTGTAGTGATTCTGAGTGTGCAGTGATTCTGAGTGTGCAGTGCTTCTGAGTGTGCAGTGCTTCTGAGTGTGCAGTGATTCTGAGTGTGCAGTGATTCTGAGTGTGCAGTGATTCTGAGCGTGCAGTGATTCTGAGTGTGTAGTGATTCTGAGTGTGCAGTGACTGAGTGTGTAGTGATTCTGAGTGTGCAGTGATTCTGAGTGTGTAGTGATTCTGAGTGTGCAGTGATTCTGAGTGTGTAGTGATTCTGAGTGTGCAGTGATTCTGAGTGTGCAGTGATTCTGAGTGTGCAGTGATTCTGAGTGTGCAGTGATTCTGAGTGTGTAGTGATTCTGAGTGTGCAGTGATTCTGAGTGTGTAGTGATTCTGAGTGTGCAGTGATTCTGAGTGTGTAGTGACTGAGTGTGCAGTGATTCTGAGTGTGCAGTGATTCTGAGTGTGCAGTGATTCTGAGCGTGTAGTGATTCTGAGCGTGCAGTGATTCTGAGTGTGTAGTGATTCTGAGTGTGCAGTGATTCTGAGTGTGCAGTGATTCTGAGTGTGTAGTGATTCTGAGTGTGTAGTGACTGAGTGTGTAGTGACTGAGTGTGTAGTGACTGAGTGTGTAGTGACTGAGTGTGTAGTGACTGAGTGTGCAGTGACTCTGAGTGTGCAGTGATTCTGAGTGTGCAGTGATTCTGAGCGTGTAGTGATTCTGAGCGTGCAGTGATTCTGAGTGTGTAGTGATTCTGAGTGTGCAGTGATTCTGAGTGTGTAGTGATTCTGAGTGTGCAGTGATTCTGAGTGTGTAGTGATTCTGAGTGTGCAGTGATTCTGAGTGTGCAGTGATTCTGAGTGTGCAGTGATTCTGAGTGTGCAGTGATTCTGAGTGTGCAGTGATTCTGAGTGTGCAGTGATTCTGAGTGTGCAGTGATTCTGAGTGTGCAGTGATTCTGAGTGTGCAGTGATTCTGAGTGTGCAGTGACTCTGAGTGTGCAGTGATTCTGAGTGTGTAGTGATTCTGAGTGTGCAGTGATTCTGAGTGTGCAGTGATTCTGAGTGTGCAGTGATTCTGAGTGTGCAGTGATTCTGAGTGTGTAGTGATTCTGAGTGTGTAGTGATTCTGAGTGTGCAGTGATTCTGAGTGTGTAGTGATTCTGAGTGTGCAGTGATTCTGAGTGTGCAGTGATTCTGAGTGTGTAGTGATTGCTGGATGCTCTCCACTCGCAGGAGGTTCCATGTCATGTTCCACTGCAGGTCTCTTTGTTATGATAACCGCCACCTTGTCAGACGTTCACAAAGCCTGACTTGACTGAACTCCATGCCCCAAAACTCTTATCCAGAGGCCATGGGAGCTGATCCTGGGATAGCACAGCGCCTCAGAGTCCCGTTATTCCAGCCTGAGAAGCACGTCCAAAGCCACAGTATGCTTAAAAACAAAGGTGGACTGTGGGAGACTGGAAAGACCCGCTCTCTGTGCAGGACACTCTGCGGCCCATGTCTCGGTGTTAGCAGACTTGACCACATTATAGGGCTTTCCTCTCGGGTTGTGGCTCTGAGCTCTACTCGTGTTTGCATGCGGCAACTTTTAATTTCTCAGAATGAGGCTTCCTACTGCGTGTTGATCTGAAGTGCCTTTATACTTAAACCTGAACTTCCTCTCGAGTCCCCTCGTTGAGCTGAACACGGAGGAAGTCTTTCTCACATCCTACAGTATGAATGATTATAGATCACGTGTGCGTTAATGAATTGTCCTTCCTGTTGGACTCCTGTTTCAGTTCGGCCCCTCAGCGGTCACGTTGACTAATTTGACCAGCTTCATCTCCATCTGTGATATTGAGTCTGGCCGTTTGGGCTAATCTTGCTAATGCACTCTTTATTGAACAGATGAAGCTCAAGAGAGCACTTAACGCCAAACATCAATCACCAGTAACACTCCCTCGACTGCGGGTTCCCCCTCAGTAACCCCACCACTCATGCACTCCCTCTCTCCTGCAGAGCCACTCTTTGGGTCAGTCTCAGTGCCGTGTCTGCTGTCCAGGACACTAAATCTTCCGTATCCAGGTCCCTGTGAAGTTCCAGTGGAACTTATGTAAGCTTCCTTGACTGCTAATATGTTCCAGAGTGGTTTTGGGCCAGCCTGAGGGCGCTCCGCTCTGGAGCCTCCCAGCGCTGGACATCTGCTCTCCCAGAGCCCTGCTTTCCTTCTTTTTCCCATCCGGGGTGGTCAGCTCCCAGTGGTCACTGAAACGTGTGCGGTAGAGCACTCTCTCTGGGATGAGTCCTCCCACAAGCAGTGATGCATTTCCAGGATATGTCCAGAGACGTTCCTGCTTATTTGTGGAACTGTTTATTTATGGAACAGAAATGGTGGATGGTGGATTTGAGCGGAGCCTCGTCCGCACGACTGTAGTGTTGGGATAAGCAGCGTGTTGTGCCCCTCTCTGTTCAGCTGAGGAACCTCTGTGCTATCATGCGACCGTGTTCAGGCTCCCTCTCCCACAGTGCTGCCGGATCAGTGACATCATGTGTTAAATTTACAAGCGGGCGGTCATGCGGCGAGGCCGGACCGGGCTATAAAGAGAGGCTCTGGCATCACGGCTGCCTGAAACGTTCCACTTGTGGAGAGATGAAAAATGGCTGGTGGCTTCCTGCGGGTTTGAGCCACCTTCCCTGCGACCTTTGAAATTCGGAAATTCCTCGAAACGTGTTGTGATCCTGCTGTACAGCCGGAGGGATCTGGGAATACCGGCTGGATGTTTGGTGTGAATTACTTCCAGATTTAAAACACTGAACAAAAAACATTTACATGATACAGTCATACCACAGGGTCCAGGGGGTCTGGGGGTCCGGGAACGCTACCGGACATGCTTCCGTTTCCCATTCCTTTATAATTGTAACACACATGTTACTACCACTTCAAAGCAGAAAGGTTTGAGTGAGGAGTGGGATATCTGGAATGTTAATTTCGGAGCTTCTGGGTGACCTCAATACGGTCACAGATTTGAGCAGTGACTTAGAAACAGTGTCGGATCTTAAACAGGTCTCCTAATCCCACTTCCTGCAGCTTTTCCCTCAGTTAGATCTGCTCCCTACACGATCTGCTCCCTACATAGTGCACTACACCTCCCTGTTCCATACATAGTGCACTACACCTCTCTGCTCCCTACATAGTGCACTACACCTCTCTGCTCCCTACATAGTGCACTACACCTCTCTGCTCCCTACATAGTGCACTACACCTCCCTGTTCCATACATAGTACACTACACCTCTCTGCTCCCTACATAGTGCACTACACCTCTCTGCTCCCTACATAGTGCACTACACCTCTCTGCTCCCTACATAGTGCACTACACCTCTCTGCTCCCTACATAGTGCACTACACCTCTCTGCTCCCTACATAGTGCACTACACCTCTCTGCTCCCTACATAGTGCATGACACCTCCCTGTTCCCTATATATGTCACTACAGCTCCCTCCTCCCTACATAGAGCACTACACCTCTCCGCTCCCTATATACATCCCTACACCTCTCCGCTCCCTACATAGTGCACTACACCTCCCTGTTCCCTACTTCACTACACCTCTCCGCTCCCTACATACGTCACTACAGCTCCCTCCTCCCTACATAGAGCACTACACCTCTCCGCTCCCTATATACATCCCTACACCTCCCTGCTCCCTACATAGTGCCCTTCACAGACATAACACAGACATTCGGGATTCAGACACATCTGTACTCCACACATAGTGCACTGTCTGTCTGTGCACTATTTAGGGAGCACGGAGGCGTTTGAGGTTTGATACTACCTCTGACTGAAACATTTGAAGACGTTCTAGGTACGTTCTTTAAACTTTGTACTGCAGTTTTACAGTCAGACTGAGATAGTAATGATGGAGCTGTCTGTTAGCCTGTTAGCTAGTTGGCCAGCTGAGTTCTAGATAAAAAGATAAGGTAATCAGGGTTCTATGTTTGTCAGAGGATTTTTTGAGGATGTTTGGTCAGCTTTAAAGCAGCTCAGCCAATCAGATTTGAGGAGCAGGACTATGTATGTAGATAGATGGATAGATGGATAGATAGATAGATAGATAGATGGATAGATAGATGGATGGATAGATAGATAGATAGATAGATAGATAGATAGGGGTTTGTAAGGGGTTTGTAATAACCGGATCGCTGCTGCTCCTAGACCGTCCTGACCTCTACACTAGCTGGTAGTTAGTCCAGTTATCGGTTCTTTGTCCAGTCCGCTGGAATGTCCTCTTTGTGCTTGTTTCTTCACCAGCGTTGCCTAAAGTCTGCTCCACAGGCCAAAGTTGGCTCCTGAAAGGGACCCCGCCGCTCCTCACCCACTGAGCTTGTGGAGTGCGTGTGGTTTATGAAACTGTTATTAATATCAGATACTTAAGTGGCTGGGCTCAGTCAGGTTGGATCAGTCATACGAAATGGGAACGCTCCAAAGGCTCTGTCCTTTTGGCCCTCGGCCCAATGCGATCATTGCATGTGGTCCCCAGAGGGAGCTTCGGGCACCCTTGCTCTAGATGCCTGCTGGGTCGAGGAGGAACACAAAGCCGTGGGTCACTCGCCGTGTGCGGAGACTCCGAATCAGACTGCGTTCAGAAATCTCCTCCGTAACCTGCTGAAGTCCTGCCTGTGCCGTTTCCCCTCGAGGAGAGCTCGCTCGGTGGGCTTGAGTGGGCAGTAATTTGAATCAGGCTCCTTTGTAAACGGCTCGTCACTTCTCCAGTCCCCACCAATTACAGACAACGGTCTGCAGGTCTCAGGAGGTATTAGTGCCCCGGGACAATCAGGCTGGACTGCCTTTCTGGAGTCCGTCTTTGTGCTTTGGAAGTTAAGTGGAGGTGAAGAAAGAAACAGCCAGGCCTGTCAGTGGACAAGCTGATCACAAGACTTCTGCCAACTGCAGAGTGTTCTCATGTGTTCAAGTGTGTGTGCGGTAGTGTGTGGTTGGGGAGGTGTAGATTTTGGGAAAACCAGCATCTTTTACACAATAGCCACATGACTGCGTTTAAAACTAAATCTGATACATCAAACACAAAAATGACTCCTAACAGCCACCTGGAAGACCTGGCCGAGCCACCAGCACTGATAGATATACAGCATCTTCATCTCTGAGAGAGGAGAACAAGCTCCACTCCTTCACATCGCACATCCGCAGGTGATTCTGCCCATCCTTCCACTGGGAGTGGGCTATTCCCGGTGGGCCGGTAGCATTTCAGGTGTGGTGTGGAAGTTAATCAGATGTCGGGATGGGTATGCTATCTCGCTATCAGCTACGCTGCTGATTCTCAGTGGTACTGCTCCATGTAATTGTAAATCAGTACAGATAGGATTAGGGTTGGTTTGGAGTTTGGGCCAGGCTGGTCTGCACCATGTGACTCCCAATCTGAAATCAAGGCCCGCTCGTTAGTGAGAAGACACCACAACCCTACGGGCCTGAACGGAGGTTCCATAAGGTGATGAGTCTGGACATGGAGAAGCAGACACTAAGCCAGTTTCTGAGCCTGAACTTTAGGAGGTGTGGTTCTATGATGAGCTTGGGGGTCTCCTGGGAAGAATGGGGGCTGGAAGGTGCGGAGTGGACTCCGGACTGGTCTCTGAAGAAGTGATCTGGAGAGGGGCCGGGCTTCACCATCGGTGTGTGTTTATGTGACTCATCCACATACATGACCATCATTTCCTGTGTTTGTCTCTCGGTATGTGAGTGAGGCATGTTTTCGCTCAGTCCAGAGGAAGCCTTCAATTAGACTCCTCACATTCCTGTGTGTGGAGAAGACTCCACCCACACACAGACAGAGAACCAGGTACCCGTAGTCCGTTAACCTGCCAGCAGGTCAAGCTCAGCCTAGTGAACAGTCTCAGCCACTGATGCGCCGTCCACCCTGAGGGACTGGCTATCTCAACACAATGCTGTGTTGATGTTGTGTTAATGGTGTTGATGTTGTGTTAATGGTGTGTTGATGTTGTGTTGATGCTGTGTTGATGTTGTGTTAATGTTGTGTTGATGTTGTTAATGTTGTCTTAATGGTGTGTTGAACCTGATGGGACTGTTAATGTTATCTCAACACAATGCTGTGTTGATGTTGTGTTAATGGTGTGTTGATGTTGTGTTGATGCTGTGTTGATGTTGTGTTAATGGTGTTAATGTTGTGTTAATGGTGTGTTGATGTTGTGTTGATGTTGTGTTAATGTTGTGTTAATGGTGTTAATGTTGTGTTAATGTTGTGTTGATGTTGTGTTGATGGTGTTAATGTTGTGTTAATGTTGTGTTGATGTTGTGTTGATGCTGTGTTAATGTTGTGTTAATGGTGTTAATGTTGTGTTGATGGTGTTAATGTTGTGTTAATGTTGTGTTGATGGTGTTAATGTTGTGTTAATGTTGTGTTGATGTTGTGTTGATGGTGTTAATGTTGTGTTAATGTTGTGTTGATGTTGTGTTGATGGTGTTAATGTTGTGTTAATGTTGTGTTGATGTTGTGTTGATGCTGTGTTGATGTTGTGTTAATGTTGTGTTAATGGTGTTAATGGTGTGTTGATGTTGTGTTGATGGTGTTGATGTTGTGTTAATGTTGTGTTGATGTTGTTAATGTTGTGTTAATGTTGTGTTGATGTTGTGTTGATGTTGTGTTAATGTTGTGTTAATGGTGTTAATGTTGTGTTAATGTTGTGTTAATGTTGTGTTGATGTTGTGTTGATGGTGTTAATGTTGTGTTGATGGTGTTGATGTTGTGTTAATGTTGTGTTGATGGTGTTAATGTTGTGTTGATGTTGTTAATGTTGTGTTAATGGTGTGTTGATGTTGTGTTGATGGTGTTGAT